>SMLS01072430.1:0-14493 GCA_004785975.1 Popillia japonica
CCAGGTTTCTGTTAAAACTATAACGTCAAAATTAGAGGCCAAACAATTGTTGTAGAATTCATTTGTTTTTGTACGTAGGCCTCGAGCATTCTGGTAAAAACAATGTAAAAATTCGTTTGCGCTAGATTCTAGTTTTTTGCATTGACGATTTAGGGTTTGCCGCGAATGTACCTAATAGTCTTGTTAGCACCGCTTTTATTCTGCGCAATTCCACGAGGTATTGTCTTTGCATTAGCGTCAGATCCGCTTGAATCTTTATGGTCGAGTCTGTTTTCTTTTTATTTTTTCGGATCTTTAAAACGTCGGCTTTAGAAGAAAGAATAACTTTGATGGGTCTTTTTTTCTCATGTGTAAATTTGCCCAATCTAGTTAATTGCAAGTTTGTTACATTTACGGTATTGTCTATGGAGTTCAGGATTTTTATTACCTTTTCGGTTTCTTCTTGATTTGGATTATTGGATTTTGATAGGTTAAAAATAATTATATTAGACTCTCTCGCTTGACGGTCTTGAAGCTCCTCAATTATGTTGACCATATTGTCATCCCCCGACAAGTTCCCCGAATCATTACACCTTCCGGCTCTGGCATTTTTTACTGAATTTACTTGACAGTGTCCTTGAGGTTGTTCAGAGAAGCCAGTTGATTCTTAAAATCCATGCAGTAAGAACAGAAGAAGACCAGTTTGCGCTCCTTGGCTTTTACACACTGTACTTCCATTCGTGATAGACCGCTACATGTGGAATGTATGAACTTACGGAATAAATCGCAGGAAATTTCCTTTTCGGGAATAATAAGGTCATTACATTCGAGACAGCGATCCGAAGACATTATATACTGGTATTTTAAATTGAACAAAATTATATAATTGTGGAAATAGACAGGGACACACTCTTCACACCAAGGTGCCCGTCGTGGTGACTTACTTAGCAACAAACAAAGTCAGGCAACGGAAGGGATCTCGCAATGGTAACAAAGGTGTGGGAATTAAGTTTTGCAGACTTTGTATATATTTGTAGATGTATTTGAATACGAACAAGAAAAAAAAACAAATAAACATATAAAGAAATAGAAAGGAAAAAAAGGAGATAAGAAATAAGGACGATTTTATAGAATACCGGCCTCTCTATGCACAATGGAATCAAAATGCGAGAAAAGTAATTGCTTTATGATTTTATAAATCAACTACGTCTTAAGTTAAACGCTAGATGTAAAAATCGTTTCCTCTTTCCTCTTTAATGCTTCCGCAAATATATATTATGAAAATGTTTAACTCACTTTTTTAACGGAGCAAGCAGATACACGTCTATACTCTCACACTACACACTATACACATTTCACAAACCATCATATTTGTAGAATAAAATTAAATGTCGGACTGATGTTCATAATATTAATGTTCGATTTAAATATTTTATTGCCGTTCTGTGTCATAGGGCAGTTTTGTTTAACGGCGGATTTATCTGTAATATTTGGCCATGTCTATAATAATATTCCGGATGGTTTTAAAATCTGTTTCACCCTTGAAATTTTATTTTAAGTTGGAGGTGCTTGGATGGAGTGCGCTGAGTAACTACTAGGTTTTGTTATTAAATCATTAGGGGATTATTGCGTATGCTGTGAACCTATTGAGTGTTTGATTCTTCTTTTTGCGTTTTCATTATTGATTATATGTACATATGTAGATTCTATTCCTATGTCAAGTTTTAGTTTTTTCTTTTAGGTATTAATTTTATGCAGGGAGTGATGACAGTTTTCTCAACTTGAATTACTTGAATTTAACTTATTTGACATTTTTAAATGAATTATTATTATTAATAATATATGTATATATGTACCGTGGATCACCCTGTATATTCTATGCAGAAGCATGGAAATCAACAAAAAATAAACTAACAATCGAACTTGATCTTTTTATGGTAGAAGCACAGTACTTTAACAACCCACTCCAAGGCTAAGCCGAACAATAGTCGCATTTAAATTAAAACACTGTCACTATTAAAGTTTTTAAGGAGTTAGTATTAGCATTCCATATGGTGGTTATACATTCGCTAGCACGTTGCGAATATTGTCGATTGTTGATTGTGCGAGAGCATTTTTGTTCGTCACTTTGTTTCGACAACGAGTTGGAATCGACTTTTAAGGGACAATTCCCTACTTAGTTATGTCCCAGTATGGATAGAACCGACTTCGAATACTGTATAGCTATTCTCTTCGCAGAATGTTTCAACTGTTGCTGTTGTTGCTGTTTATTATGCGTGAGTAATACCGACTTCCCGGAGTGAACAGTAAAAATAATGTTTCCATTAAACGATAGAGGGAAATGAGGTATTTGCTTGGAATTTCGTAATGAGAAATCTACTAATGCACTTTAAATTTGTAGCATACCAAACGTTATAGTTCGGTAAAAGGTGCACCTCTGCTGGGGTTTGATCATACTTATTTATGTACATATTTGCAATATTACGTCAAACCTTATTCACAGCATTATCTATATAGGTATTTACTGTTAAATCGAATTTTGTTTAATATTTGGACAAAATTGCAATACTTCAAGCGTGGTTGTGTACATTTTTATCTACGATTATTGAAAAGTTTTGATCAAATTTTCTAATAATTCACTTTTATTTGTCATTTAATGTATTTTCTATTAGCGCTTACTACGGCTCCGCTACCAATTAGAAAAATTATTTGCTATTCGCATTCTGAAGAACTTGTCCCGATCATAAATGAATGCTACAACTTTTTGGCTTAAGAAAATTCGTAATTTAACAACAGCATATAAATTCGTGCATTGAAGTACAAAATATTAATGATTACTTTTTTGTCATTTAATATGAAGTTGAAAAACGATACATAAAGTCAATTTAAAGACATTTTTATGTTTAGAGATATATTTTTAAAAGACATTTTTTCTTGGACCTAATAACTACAAAAACATATAAATATTATTTCACTAGTATAACAGGTGTCCCACTGACGAGTAGGTACTGTTAATAAAATCTTTTCATTTCCTGCCTAATATCACATTACGATAGGTGCTCGAGCATCACATTTGTGAAAATATGTTCGCTGCAAACTTTTCTACTTACTCTCTTTGTAGCTTTGTAAAAAGGAGGAATACCTAAAAATTATACAAATAAAAAATGACTTAACGAAACATACTTCTTACTTGTTCCAAACTTGACTGGCCTAGAGAATAGTCTTCAATTATTTCTAAAGATCTCTTTCCTTTCTCCATAATGCCAAACATTTTCGACCAAGGTAATGTCACGTCTGGAATAAAATAAGTCATCAACTCTTGATGACTCTCTTTGAGAATAGCACTGGGAAAATTTGATTTGACTAATTGTTCAATTGCTTCTAGGCTTTCTGTACTCTGGGTATCTAAAGTACCCTTTCGGACTTTAATAGTTAACATATAGCCTTCCGAAAATTTGTTCTTCAGGTGTTGCGTTGATCCTAAACATTTAAATGTTCCATTCACCATAATAGCTAATCGTGTACAAAGAGCTTCGCATTCTTCCATACTATGAGAAGTAAGTACTAAGCATTTGCCGCTATTTCTAATTTTACATAACGTATCCCAGAGATGGCGTTTGGTAGCGGGGTCCATACCTAAAATTAAGCTTAATATTTGTTGAGTTGCAAAGAATGAATAAATGTTGCTATACCTGTCGTTGGTTCATCTAAGAAAATTATAGGTGGATCTCCAATTAAAGCAAGGGCAGCACTTAATTTTCGTTTACTTCCGCCGCTGTAATTTTTGATTTGTTTATTTAGATGTCGATAAAAGTCAAAATCTTTAGCCAGACGTTCAGCGATGTACTTGCTGTCTTTAAAGCGTATGCCGCGAAGAAGACAATACATAATCATAGTTTCTTTTCCAGTTAAATCATCTAATAATGCATCGAACTGTGGACAATATCCAATATATTTGTGGACTTCTTTCATTTCAGTTTTTAGATTCATACCATTAATCCATCCATCACCGTAAGATATCTTTACATCACCTGTCATCATCTTAAATGTAGATGTTTTACCTGCTCCATTTATACCTAATAAACCAAAACATTCATATTGTTTTATTCCGAGACAAAGTTGGTTAACCGCTAAGAATTTGTCGTAATACTTGGTAACATCTTTTAAAACGACGCAGTAATCTTTTTTGGAAATTTCACCAGCTCGTACTTTACGCTTCTCTTCCATAACATCGCTATCATTTGTGTCCTCTTCTTTAGGTATAGTTTCAGTTTGTTTTTTACAGCAATAAATTAGCTGATCAAACACTCGATATTCATACAGAAGTAATAATGTGAATAAACCAATTCCAACAACCGTCATATAAATAACGTTTTTCCCAATTCCATTTTCCCAAGAGAAATAGTTATTTTCTATGTCTGCAGAAAGAAGAAAATCGTTTAAAAGCCTGGTAAAACACGTTGTGTTATTTTTGAATGAAATTAATTTCTTCTTTGTGTACGATAAATTATTTAAAGCGAGCTGTTTAATTCATTATTTTGTTTACTTGAAGAATGTCAATTGTGATTATATAAGCATATTAATATACTAACCACAACATCGCTCAGGTTGTATGAGACAGGCGTAATCTATGGATCCTAGACCCGGTAGATTAGTACCATTTAATATGCTATCTCCAATTTCGTTCACAGTGTTGCATAAACTGTGGGTAGAATATATTAGGCTGACTGTATACATTGCTTGTGCCAGCGCATAATGTGGCACTAGCAGAAAACCCCAATGTAAGCCATCGGCAACATGTGTTAAATCTAACTCCTCAACGGAAAGAACTTGTACTACCATAAATGCCGCTACACCTATAAAGTACATTAGAATTATATGTCTTATGCAAGCATCTAAGTAATTAGTACCTAGAAATATGTTTATTAAAGTCATCCTTGTATAACCACTTGATGGTATTGTAAAGAAGAAAGATGCAATATACATCATAGGTAACATGGAAAAGCCGAAAAACATAAGCATGGCAAATACGCGGCCTAAAATATTTCTGTTTAGTTGATGTTTCATTCAATCCATTTAAGACTTTTACCGAGTTCAATTCCAGTTTTAAAACCATCTTCTTGGAAAGCCGCTAAAGTAATAATTAGACACACGGATGTGAACAGGAAAGTGATATAATCCCATATAAATGCTATAAGCCAAAATGATGACACTTTCGCTCCGGAAACGAATTGTAGATGTTTTGATTTGTTAACCCTCTCTCTAACGTAAAAAAGTATGTAAAAGGATGATACAAACGCCATGCTGAAGGCTATATTAAATGCGAGTTGGAATCCCATGTTACTTCCTTGAAGCAGCCTAGCAAACTAAAGATATACATAAGAAATATTTCCAATCAAGTTATCTTGTCTTTGCTTTTTTACCTTTGTGTCTATTGTATATGGCAACGGAAAATTGCTGAATAAAATTGAATACTCCGAACCAATTTTCTTCTTTACTAAACTGTTAATTGCATATTGTAAAGTTAACGGTGGTGAATGATATGGTTCGTTGTTAAACCAAGCCGTAACTGTATTATTTACGTCAGAAAATGATGCACCAATTAAGTAACGCATCCTAACACGCGCCGTATTTTCGATCGTCTGTGAATATTCGTTATAAAAATATCATAAAGAATTAATGTTCATAAGATTATTACCGCATTTATCATATTATGATGCATACTACCAGTACCCCAATCAACATATTTTCTGCCCTCGGTTCGTATATTTTCTCTATATTGCCGATAAAAGTCATTATTAACATTTTCAGCAGTCATTACTGTAATAGGATCATCATAAGAATCCAAAGTAATGTCCAAATTTGGTAAATCCTGATCTGTATTCATTTGTCTTGCCACAATAATCGCTATAATTAAAAACGCCACGGGGATAACATTTTGAATTACAAATAAAATCCAAGTGCGCACAGTGGATAGGACTTTTTTCATTAACATCGCTAAAAGATGATTTCTCCACAACAGCCAACCAGTAAGGAAGTCGTTTTCTTGAATATTTACTGTAAACTGCATAATATAATAAAATTAAAAAAACCAATAGTACGCGTTATACATTTTGTGTCTAAGGAATTTAAATTGGTATTTGAAATGTGTCCATTTTTTTCTGTGTGTATAATACCATGACCATTTAACATCTCAATGTGGTCATTTTCCTCTTCTTGGCCATGGTCAGCTCCTACTCTGTAAAAAGAAGATTTGCGTATATCATTTAAACTCTTCGTTTATTAAATTGTTGAATTTACTTCATGAATACTTCTTCCATTGTAGTTAAAGATATTCCATACGAGTCTATTCCTAAACTTACGCTGTTACCTTCCAAATCACCTAACATTTCCTCAAAAACTGCAGATTGCTCTTCGGATAATATGTAAGTCAGTTCTGATCCAACATTGTTTTCTACCTAAAAAGAATTTCGACTTCAGAATAATTATAATTGAAGGATGGTGTATTTTACCTCTATATTTGGTATATGGTGTCGTAATAGATTAGTAACTTTTTCAACATCACACGTTTGAGATTTGGCAATTACTAGATGGTATCCAGCTCCATACTTTTTCTTCAAGAAGAAGCTGGATCCACAACATTGCAGTCTACCACCTGCCATGATAGCTATTCTGTCGCCTAGTAAGTCAGCTTCATCCATGAAATGCGTCGATAACAGTATAGTGCGTCCTAAAACCACCTTGTCCGTTAGTTTTTATTATATCATTCGCAAATTCAATTGTTTTATAATCATACCTTTCTTTTGAGACTGCATTATATCCCAAAGTGCTCTTCTGGCTGCAGGATCCATACCTGCCGTGGGTTCGTCAAACATGCATACCTTTGATTTGCCGCAAAGAGCAATTGCAACACAAAGTTTACGTTTCATACCCCCAGATAGTGTACTCGATCTGGCATTGCGCTGTTTGAAGAAACAATACTCTTATTAATATTTTTCAATATCAACTAACTACGATAAGTAATAGTTCAACGTCAAGAATCAAATAACATTAGCACAATACACTTGTGAAGTAATATTAATGTGCTGTGTGGGAAAATTACAAAAGATTACAACGTTATTGAGCAGCTGATTAACAATAAAAATAAATTGTAATACTAATTTAAATGTTTTGACTAAAAACAACTAATATATTCGAGCAGGATTTTTAAACACCGTATGTTGCGAAGCTTATGATGGATTAGTAAATATGTATATAGATAGATAAGAAGTAATGTATTATTAAAACTATTTTAGGATTTATTTCGGAAATTGCGTATTTTTAACGCCCACAGTTTTCATAACTTACACTTACCTTCGGAACCAGATCTAGAAGTTGCACATATTTTTGGATTTCAGTTTCAATTTCTGATGTACGCATTCCTTTCAATTTACTGAAGAAATACAAATGTTCTCCAACTGTTAGATCATCAAAAAGTATATTGTGTTGAGGGCACAAACCTAAGCTATCCCTGACCATTTTCATATTAGTGCGAATATCATATCCGTTGATTATAGCTGTACCGCTAGTTGGTGGTAGCATTCCTGTTAGCATTGACATTGTTGTCGTTTTCCCAGCTCCATTATGACCCAGTAATACTGTAATTTGTCCTTCGAACATATTTAATGAAAGATCGCGAACAGCAACCTTGTGCTTTGCAAATTGTTTTTTCAAATGACTAATTTTTATTCCAGCTACCAGTTTATTTGGTTCTTTTTCATAAACGTCCGACTCAAGAATAGAGTTTTTATTTAAGTCTTCAATGCCTATAATATAAATTATACGATATAGAGATTGAAACTGCATTTATTCCGTATATGCTTACCAACATATTGCGGTTCTCCACACCAAAATGTACGAGTAAACGGAAAATACCAAACCTGAGGAACGCCATAATCTCCAGGCAATATAGCTTCCACATATAGTGCTATTAAAAGATATAAAAGGGTATCTATGAAAAGCATCATCATAACTAATCCTAATGATAAAGTATCATCTGGTGTTACTGGGCGGAAGACATTATTCCATGTCATACCTCAAAAAATCTGTTATTGATTGTTTTCCTTTTCTCTAGAGTAATTACTTACCTTCTCCAGTACCTTCGTACATAAGAATCAATTGAAAACCAAACGCCATTGCACTATTATGACCCAGACAAGAAAGAAGTTTTTGACTGAGTGTCAATGAATTATATTGTTCTTGTAAAAATATGTAAGGAAAGTATGATAGGAACCAAGCTAGGCCTGCAATTGTTGCCGCAGTATTTGCTGTAAAATAATATAGTTGTATTCTTGCGATTGGATGCTTCCAAGTTTACAAACCTTTTGAGAAAAAAACGCTAATAGCAAAACAAAATGTTATTGTCGAGCAGATATAAAATACTAAAAACAGGAATAATACGAACGGATCAGCTAAAGTAAAGACGGTATAGGATGTATCAGGATACCAAGGTACATTTAATAAAACTACCATTAATATGACTGATATTAGAAGAAAGAAAAATACTTTCAAAAACCACGCTGTCCAATGTAACCAATTAGAGAGACCCATTATTTTCATAGCTTCCTAGAAGTAGGTAATGTTTTATGAAAATGTAAAGTATGCGGAATATATTTAATACTTTTAATTGTTTCTCCTTTTCTGTAGTTATTACTTTAACAGTGTTTATGCAGGAGTACACAAAACTTAGCATAAATATAATACTAACAAATCCTTGTAAAGCCGTTAATAATGGATCATTAATCCAACTGGGATAAGGAAATCTGCACATTAATATTTCTGGCAGATCTTCATCAATATGCATGTTTATAATTTCTTTTGCTATGTCGTTTTGTATAGTGAGAAAACCTTCGCGAAAATATCCTAAAATAATTATTTATTAGGCTAAAAATTCATGTATAATTTATTACATCATACTTGGACTAGCGCCAAAATTCTGAGATGGACTCCTTGGCCCCGCAACTTGATATAAAGGAAATAATAAATGTGTCATCCAATTACCAAATATTGACTGCGAATTACGCAATTCCCCCGGAAATCTACAATTAATACTCGGACATGTTACATCTCTTAATTTTCACAGCAAAAATAGTAATTGTACCTGATTGTTACCCGCATATTCTTATCCAACTCACTGCTTTTTGCTAAAGAATCGTCAAACTGAATTCCAACGAAAGTCATCGTTGTATATCTTTGTAACGCTATATTCAAGGTTTCTGCATCTGCGAAACATTCTTCATTCAGATTGTACTTCTGAGCTAGATTGGTCATGATTGTAGTCAATGACGGATTTCCACATGGGGACCAAAATATTCTATTTAATCTATAAATATACTTTATATAAAATGCCATAGAATAAAGCCAAAAATCGGAACTAAACTTATCTTTGTAATTCGGAAGAGAAAACAAGAATGTATAAAGTGCGTATAAAGTTAAAACAACAAATATTCAACGCTTTTAGTGCAACCGTGCAACTATAGTATAATACAAGTGTATAAGTAAGCCTTTAAAGCACGCGCGACATGTTTAAGACATCTTTGAAGAATGGACAATATGAGTGGAGAGATTTCTTCGGAAGTTGAACGATTAGCTGAGCAAGCCAAATTGAAATTAATTCCACAAAAATCAAAAATTGCATATTATAAAGAATATGAGAAATAATTAGCTTGGATGACAAAGAAGAATTACCACACTGTGGACGACACATTGATGCTATTGTGGCGCGATTACTGTCATTACTGTTATATGTAATGACAGTATACAGGGTATCCCAAAAACATACCGACAAACTTTAAGGGGTGGTAGAGGACATCAAAACAAACATTTTTTTTTAGTAAACATATGTCCGCAAATGAGTCGTTTGGGCTGTAGAGCAATAAATTGTTTTAAATCATATCTAAATAACTAAACTAATTCTTGATTTAATTGGACGCAACTATCTTTCGTTAAAAATTTGTCGATGCACCTACGGTTTTTCTTGGCCCAGAGAAACATTTCTTTATCATAGTAAACATTCGATAGATGTCGCTTTTGAGATATATGTAATTATTTGTGCCATTTAGTTGTCAACATTACATTTACTTTACTGATTGTTAATATAAATTTATATTGAAAATGAATGACAATTACTCATTTGAAGAACTTGCCGATATGCATCTTGCTTATGGTGCAGCACAGTGTAATGGAAAAGACACAGCACGCTTCTATGAACAAAGGTATTCGGCACGTCGGCAACCTCATCATACAACCTTTTTTTCCATCCATCGTCGCCTTAGAGAAAGTGGGAACCTAAAACGTCCTGGTGGTAGTGGTCGTCCGAGAACAGCTCGTACGGTTCAATTTGAAGAAGCGGTTCTACACCGCGTTGAAGAAAACCAATTTACAAGTGTTCGCGCAATTGCACACCATATGGGATCATCGAAGTCGACGGTACACCGTGTTATTCATGAACAACTTCTCTACCCTTTCCATTTACAACGCGTACAAGCTTTAAATCCTGAAGATTATCCACATCGATTGGCTTTTTGCCAATGGTTTTTGGGTCACAACGAACCTGATTTTGGGAGAGTAGTGTTGTTTTCTAATGAGGCATGTTTCACGCGCGATGGTTTTTTAAATATTAGAAACAGTCACATTTGGCATGATGAAAATCCTCACGCTGTGGTCTCTAGAAGACACCAACAACAATTTAGTGTTAACATGTGGGCTGGTATTGTTGGAGAGAACCTAATAATTCACTTGCTGCCTGCTCGTTTGAACGCAGACATTTATCTGAATTTTCTGCAAAATATGTTGCCTCTATTATTGGAAAATGTTCCTTTAAACATTAGAAATAACATTTGGTTCCAACATGATGGGGCACCTCCGCATTTTGGTTTAAACGTGCGCCAACATCAAGACAGCAATTTTCCCGCCGATGGATTGGAAGAGGAGGTCCCGTGCCCTGGCCAGTGCGTTCTCCCGATCTCAACCCCCTGCATTTTTTCCCTTGGGGTTATCTCAAATCTTTAGTTTACGAAACGCCTATCCGTAATGAAGAAGATCTCTTAGCAAGAATAATGGCGTGTTGTACACATGTAGAAGCTATTCCCGGAATATTCTATAGAGTCCGCGAGTCAATGAACCGACGGTGCAATCTTTGTATTCAATCAAATGGTCAACATTTTCAACAGTTTATGTAAAACATCATTTATTTGTCCATAAAACGAAGTCCAACATGAACAAATAGTGATTTATTAATGTTATCCTAAACATTTTTTGTACTTAATATAATACCAAACATTTTTCCTTTTTTATTCTACAACGGCTCATTTGCGGACATATGTTTACTAAACAAAAAATGTTTGTTTTGATGTCCTCTACCACCCTTTAAAGTTTGTCGGTATGTTTTTGGTATACCCTGTATATGTTGTTGCCAAGACTTTAAAACACCCCGGTGTTTTAATGGTCCGTTTTCGCACGCAAATGCGTTCGAGATAGCAACATTATGATGCAGGTATAATAAAAAATACTTTCCTAGCAACTATGAGCTCATTACATATCGGTATAAATGACAACATTATTGTTTCTCAATTCTATAGCAGATATAAATATCATTCTTGACAATGTGATCAGATATAAATTACGAATGAATCTGTTTCTTAGGTTAAAAATGCAAAGAATTACCTATAAAATGGTTGATTAGGTCGTTAGGTTATTTATTGATATATGTACTATGGTGGACTCCCCAAGGTGGACACCTAATGTACCGTGTGTAACAAGTACTTAGTCCAATGACATTGGTATAATTCAAAGTGACACAACTGACGGAAGTGTGACTCATTTATTTATAGGTTTTATTACGATAATTTGTACAAAATGCCACAACTAACTAATGTTGAAAATGCTGTTATTATTTCTAAATTAGAAGACAATTGGTCTTTACGAAGAATAACGGCGCATATGCATGTAAGCAAATCATGTGTTTTTAAAATTAAAACCATTTGGCAAACTGAACAGCGCAGCGGACAGAGAAAAGGGCCAGACCTAATGGACTTAGAAAGATTTCTAATGAGGAAGAAGATCAAGCTTTAATTCAATATGTATTGGAAAATCCGTTTACAACATCTGTTAATGCCTGTGCTGAAACTCATTTTCCCGGTTGCAGCAAAACAGCTCGTAGACGTTTAAAAGAAGCAGGTATCCATAATCATGCACCCGCAAGGAAACCATTTCTAACAGAAGTTAATAAGCAAAAAAAAATTGCTAATGAATTTATCAACCGCGACGAAGATTTCTGGACGTCAGTTATATTTTCAGACGAAAAAACATTTCAGTCTTGTTACAACGGTAGACTTCGCGTGTATCGGCCCCGCAATGCCAGATACGATTCAAATTACATTCATTCTCTGAACCGAAGTGGACGGTTTTCAGTAAGCGTTTGGGGTTGGATTAGCGCAGATGGTATTGGTGTATGCCACAGAATTCCAGGCACCCTGACGGCTCTCCGATACCGAGATATATTGGAAAATATTATGCTACCATCAGTAAGGGCCATTTTCAATGACAATTTTGTTTACCAACAGGATAATAGTCCAATCCATACAGCCAACATTATAAGAACTTGGTGTAACGAAAACCATGTAGAGGTTCTCCCATGGCCTGCCAAAAGTCCAGACCTGAATCCCATCGAAAATGTCTGGGCTTACATGGTAAAACAAATTTATCGTACTAGAAATATTAGACCTGCTAACACCGAAGAGCTTTGACAGGAAATACAAAATGCATGGGAAGCAGTTCGACAAAACTACGATATGCGATCGTTAATAGGATCAATGAGAATAAGACTCCAACATACAATTGCGGCTACGGTGGGTCTACAAAATACTGACTATATTTTTATTGCTGTTTAGTTCATATTTCACTTTTACATTAATAAAGTTGCAAGTATTACGCCTGCCTTTAAATGCTTTTAATTAAAAAAATTCTATATAAAACGCCACTGATTGAAACCATATTTACAATACATAAAAATAAAAAAAAATACTATAGCAACTAAAAGGTGTCCACTTTAAAAAGTCCACCGCTGTACATGTAGTCCATATTTCAATATAAACGAACTAGCTTATACATAAAATCCATTAAAAAGTGCGGTTTCAAACCGCGCCATATCAAGCCCGTATAATAGATCATACATGGGCATAAATCTACTATTGGACACATTTTCGAAATATTGCGCTTAAGCCGCATACTTACATTGAGAAATTGGATGGAAGAACGTTGGTTGTGTTTAATGTAAATGGCGTAAACGTTACTGCTTCAAGTGATTCTGGATCCACTAGACTTCTGATGAGCACCAATAACGCGCAAAATACAACTGGAGCTAAGACTTCTATCAACGTTTGAATCGGATGACGCCATTGCAATAGCCAGTTCTTCCACGTTAATAGCATAAATTTCTCCAATTTATGCCCCATCCCCTCCAAAACGACCAAGGGTCGCCTGTGAATCGTAAAATATTTATGGAACATCATTTTGGAGAAATAAAATAATTATAAATAAATCGAATGTATATATGTATAAGACTAGAAACTTCGCAATTTTTGAAAGATCGATGGACTAATGTCATTTGTCATAAAAATCTGTACCAACCATAACCCTTTCTAATTGAAATTGTTCCAACTATATAAGTTGGTAACTGCGAAGTGTTGAAATGTTAGTGGTGGTTATTACTTCCAAAACGTAGTTAGCACCACACAAGCGTGAAAAGTATAATTCAATTCTTATTACTTGTTTATGTACTCAAAGAATAGGAGAATATGAATTTTTATTCACTCTGCATATTAATGTCTATTAATATATATTATGATAATTGGCTGGATGGAGATTAGTTATATGGGCCACTATCAATATTTGCAACCAATGGAAAGCAATATCATGGTAATATGTGCTCTTGAAAGTAATATACATACTCAGAAACCGTAGCGATAACTGTTCATATAAGAATGTTGGCTGAAGGTATTTTCTGAATTATTGAAAATATGTATACCTATACATACATATGTATCTAGATCGAACATGATTAAACATCAATTTCAAGTGTAGCATGAGAAACAAAACAGCGATTTTTCCTATAGGTAGTGATATACTAGTTGAAATCACGAAAGTTGAGCCCTGCGTCACAATTTGATGTATCTAGTAACGACACACATTTGTAAAATTGTTAGACAAAATACTTTAAAAGATAAAGATAACAATATAAACGTATGTCATTCGTCCGTAACATATCGGTAAGACCGACGTTTCATTACTCCAGTCTATTTAGTAATGTACAAGACAAAGGAAGAAATACAACAAAAATGAGATTTCTATACCAACAACATGTAGCCACCTAAGAGACGTAATTTGATTAACATTGTTCTACCGTTTGCGGAATGTCAAATATTAATATTATTGACATTGATTGACATTATGTCAGCTCCAGCTCACGGAATTAAT
>SMLS01072431.1:0-12259 GCA_004785975.1 Popillia japonica
TCACCGCGACCGTCCCGGTCTATTGTGATCCCCAGTAATCCTAGAAGGCGCCCTCTAACTTTGCCCTCTTTATGAGGCTTAACGTCCTTGAGAGCGGCTCCTGTATGTAGCTTAGTGCTGTGGGATACTCTGTGCCCAAAATAAGAAACCTTGTCCTTGCCAGACCTTCGCAGTGGCACAGCACATGGACTGGGGTTTCTTCCTCCTCCCTGCAGAATCTGCACAAGGCATCTATGTTGTACATACGCCTATTTAGTCTGCAGTGACCTGTCAACAGGCCTACTAACATTTTGACGGTTTTCCTGTCTTTATCTAGTACGTCTCTAGTGAATTCAGGCTTCTGTTCTTTTAGGAACTTCTTTACCTGTCTTTGCCCAGGTGATTTTCGCCACCAATCCCTGGACCTACTGCGAATCCATTCGTTGATGGATTTTCTGATTTGTCGATTTGGTGGTGCCGAAGGATGGGGGAGGAAGGGGGAGGGGCGACGAATTGCCTCGGCGAACCTTGTCTGGCCAGGTCGTCTGCCGCCTCATTACCCTTCACACCCCCGTGGCTGGGAACCCAGGCCAAAATTAGTTTCCTTTGGGAACCCACCTCGTTTAGGGCATTAACGCAGTCGCAAACCAGTTTGGAGTCAGCACTTGCTGAACTAATCGCTTTAAGTGTTGCTTGGCTGTCCGAGAAGATGGCGACGCTTTTACCGACCTCGGTCCATCTTTCCACTTCTTTGACGCAATGGTGGATTGCTGCTACCTCAGCTTGAAAGACCGTTGTGTCCTTGCTGAAGCTTATCGAGAGAGCGTTCCTGGGCTTTCCTCCATATATGCTGGCTCCTACGTCATGTTCGGTTTTGGAGCCGTCTGTATACCGGTTCGTGTCCGCTCTTATCGGAGAACCTTTCTCCCAGTCCTTCTTGTCTGGTATTATAACCTGATATTTCCTATCAAAGTTGAACTTCCGAACCATGGAGTCACATTTCTGACATTAGTAATTTGTCTCACGGTTCCACTCAAAAAGTTATTCATAAAGATTTAGAGGTGGCGGCAAGATGGATTTGGAAAGTGATGACCGATGAACAAAAAGCAAATCGAATGACAATTTGGAAACAATGGAAAAGGCAACTGCAATGTAATCCACAGTTTTTAAATAATGGCAACGTGTGACGAAAGTTGGTGTTATCATTACGATCCTGAATTGATGTCCCAAAGTATGGAATGGAAGCATATAAGCAGCCCAAAACCGCAGAAGCCCAAAACTGTTAAAAGCGCTGGTAAAGACATACAGCAACTGGGGAGTACTGTTCTAATGTAGTTTGAGGACCCTTAAATACAAAATTAAAGAAAGCACAGCGGCTTTATCAAGACTTTGGTTGGACGCTGCATCATCACAATGTTGCTCACAGATCAGCGACCTCTCAACGAACAATTGAAGAGTTAGAGGTAGAAATTATGGCTCATTCCCCCTACTCTCCCGACCTTGCTTCATGTGATTTCCATTTGTTTCCAGTAATCGAAAAAGAATTTTTGCGGTTTCTCATAAGTTTATGACAAATGGATAAAGCGATTGGATAAGAGCATTGAACAGAATGAACAGCACATAGTTGTTGAACTTTTTTAAATAAATGTTTCATTGTGATACCTGATATTGTGATCGATGAAAAGAGAATCTTCACGCTACGGTTTTGTATCATGAAACCCTAACTAACCCCTTACAAATTAAATAGTTGATTCATATGGCAGTTGATGTAAACGTACTTGGACAGAATTTTACAGGCAGCTTAGATGTTAATACTTAAAAATCTTCAATAATTCTTTGACAAACATCAAAAATTCTTGACAGTTTGATCAGTATTTGAAATCACCATATCAAATATGCAATATTTTATTAGTTCTATTGCAACCTTTTCAAGAACCACAATCATGATACATTAACAAAATAAGTCTTAAAATTTCTTAGAAATTTAACGCGTAAAAGACTAGGAAAGAGTAGAGAAATAATAACTAATAATTTGATATCTTTTCTTTAAAAAATACATATAACTAATTCAAGCATATACGCAAGAGTAGGAATACATACTGGAATGTCTTCCGAAAGCTGCACCACTTATTTTCTTTAGGTTTGTAACCTAGAAGGGATTTAGTATGACCAGTTTAAGGATTAGAGATCATATACTTTCGTCTATCTTTTGTCTATCTCTATCCAATCTGATTTATTTGCAAATTTTGCATACTAGTAAAAATGTTCGTGAAAATATGGTGGAGAAGTTAAGAAAATTAAGATTCTGTCACATTTGAAGGCTATTTGAAGATATGTCTTATAATGATGAATCTAAAGATGGTTTAGTTGTAAGGTTTGGCCATTAACCAGGAGATAAGCCCAAATTGGCAGGAAAAGATGGTTTGCAATGGTTTTGTTGAAAGAAGCAAAATATGAAGATTCTAATGACCAACAAGCCCACCAATTTTGACTTTATGATATTCAACTTGAATAATAATAATAATAATAATAATAATACAAAAAAATACAGTGCTACAATAATAATACATCATATTAAAGTAAAAGTAATACCTACTGTATAAACTAAATATGATTGAAATTAAAAAATTGCAACATCTATGTAAGTTGTAAAAAAAAACTAAAAATTAAGTAAATTGTAAATATTTTTGATAGTGGAACCAGAAACAAAAAGAAGCTACCTAATGAAATGGGTCTGGAAATAAATTATTAGCATTCCTGCACATGTGTGTGATTGGGGCCTTACACATAATATTCGTTCGAGTTCTTGGAACTATGACTAAGACTATGTACCATTAATCTTGTATCACAAATATTTACGAATGCACTTTTGAACCCTCTCCAAAAGTAGTTCTTGAAAATGGTAATGAGGATACCACACACCTGAAGCATACTCCAGCCTGGAGCGAACAAGAGAATAAAACAGAACCTTCCGAGCAGTCAGATAAGAGAAATGCTTGCAAGATCTGATGAGAAAAGACAGAGTTCTCTTTATCCAGTTATTGGGTTGTTTCCTCATATATTAAGCGCAACACTATTGTGCAAAAACAACCGCAAACCTCAGAATCATTAACCGAATTTAACACTTTCTAAAGCATTTACATAAGGCAAGATTTCAGGTTCAAACGTTTTACGTTCCAAACAAAACAAATCTGACTTTCCTGAAGTTGCCAGCCAGGTTTTGCGATAACTTTTTGTAACTTTATTTGCTGTAAAGAATTAATGTTCTAAATTTAATCGAATTACGAAGAAATGGAACAAATAACCTTGAAATACGTTTTATAATCCCAAAACACATCTGGATTGGATGACGTTTCAAGCGAATTGCACAAAACATAACAAAAAAATTAAACTATCATACGTTGCGATAAAACCTTATTCGTCAATGTGACGACAACAAGAATCATCCAACCAGTGTAATCACTGCAGCGTGGTTTTGAATTTGCACATTTTTCAGTAATTTGTTAGTAATAATTTACAAGACAAGATTATTTTTAGTAATTGTACTCCCTGAAATATGTAATATGTAATAAATTCATTTTATGGATTTTACAAACACAACTTTTAACGTTTAATATTCACAAATTGCCAATTATGTTGAACTTGCAAAACTGCAAATGTAATCCTGAAGGAGACCTGTGGCTACAACCATTGAACATTAAAACTGATTTTAATGAACTTGTCTCAAGTAAACAAACTCAGCTTAAGTTTAGATGAAATATCAAATCAAAAAAAAATCTCTTATTTTTCTGCGAAGACATTCATGTTCATGAAAGTTGACTAATATAGAAAAGTGTAGTTAGGCGTGTCTACCTACAACTGTTAAGCGTAGCAAAATTCCTAGAGTTCGAAGGAGTCAAAATTATCACCATCTTAGTGACCTTAACAGGCGTAGAATTGCTGCATTGATGTTGATTGTCCTATCGCAAAATTGGCCATCATGTTAATTGTATTGCAATGACGGTAATGTGTATGTGTGTGTGTGTGTGTGGCGTGTGGACAGAAGAAGGTAGAAGAACACGAAGAAGACCGACTGGTCAATCGAGGCGTACCACAGAACGTCGAGATAGGTACTTTAGACAAGTAGCTCTACAAGGCCATTTTGCTGCAAGGCGTCAAATCTCTGACCAATGGTTTGGAGAAGAGGATAGACCTGTTACTATGTGTACACTATATTACAGCATTCGAGCCTTTGGACTTTTTTCAACCGTCCACGATTAGTGCTTGCTTTGACTGCGGACCACTGTCGTTAACGCTTGAACTGGTGCAGAGAACGGCAGCATTGGGAAGCAGAATGGCTTAATGTCGTCTTCAGCGACGAACCGCGATTCTGTCTAGGTATGCATGATAGCCGTAGAAGGGTACGACGCCGGCTTGGAGAGTGACGCAATATTGGGTTTGCTGTTGTGAAGCACGTACACAGCACTGTTGGAGTAATGGTTTAGAGGGCTATTGCTTATGGCAGTCCATCACCACTTCGGTTTATTGGAGGCAATATGACAGCTGCATCTTAAGTTGATGATGCCCTACAAACCACTTTACTATCTTATTTAGATAGCCTCGTCCTCAAGTCAGCAAGAAGACAATGCCCGTTCCCATATTGCTCGTCGAAATAAAGACTTTCTCCAAGAAGCAGGCGTTAATGTTTTGCCGTGGCTGCCCCATTCTCTGGATTTAAATCCCATGAACATTTGCCAAAACACATTATTAATTTTTTTTCGTGTTACATGCTCATACAATTTCTTGCAAATGTTATCGTTTCATTTCTGATGTAAAACTATCAAATTGCCAAAAAATCTAATTAAACAAACGAGTCCTTCTGGGTGGAACACTTCTAATGTAACTGAATATATTTTGCTCTTACAGCCGTATTTAATTCTCTATATTTAAAAGCTATAAAGTCAGCATATTGTTGATATTTGATGAAAGATATACATTCATAGATTTTACTGTAAAAGAAGTCGTTCTGCAGTATTATTCTCTCTACAAAACTTGAGAAACACTGCCTTAAGAGGATTCCTTCATCTTTCCAGAAGAAGGATGACGCTAACAACGTCAAACTATTTCCTAAGAGCACGATTGAACATCACATAAAGCCGGAAGCTCGTGTCTTAACTCAAAGGACGACAAAAAGGGCTGTCAATACGAAAATCAAATAAATATCCACGTGCGCTTAAAGTGCCAATATTCTTTGATGTTTCACGGTTCTAACTACAACGGAATACATTCACTAAAATCGCTTACGCTTTTCTTATAAAGGGATCCACTCTAAAACCGAAATTCTTCTTGGAAAATGTGGATAACATGATACTGGATAGATTTTTTATTACGCAGGTGTTATATTGATTGTATTCTAATAGAAGCAAAGAGAAATTTTGGCATAAACAACTAGTACTAACTAGTATTCTTATTATTGCAGCACCAATTCGATTTTTGGCAGATAACTGCCGATTTGATTATGTGGAATCGGGAAATATAAAATATTATCGATAAACATCTCAACCTACAGAAGATAGCACCACCCTAACTTTTTGAGATTCAGAAACTGTTACTTAACTGCTTCGATGAAAAATGGCTGATATTTTTGTAACATTCGCCGTGCACCTGAATTCAATAGACCAACCAGGCACCTCCACCAAAAAAAATATCAACTCAATGACATCGTTGTAAAATTATGGCGACCGCAGTTTGGCCCATCAAAGGTGCTATTTATGTCGATTGGAATCAAGTTACACCAAAATTAATGGGTATTACGATACTAGAGTCTTTGGAAAATTTGTTATACGAGGATCGTTCAATAACTACGGGATATGATAATCGCTGGTAGCCATATCTGAGGATATAGGGCAAATGAGGACACTAATTCAAATAGAACAGGTGCGTTATCCTGATGGAAAAGCAGTTCCTTCTTTGCCAAATGAGGTCGTTTTTCTTTGATTGTGTCGGCCACTTGTTGCAGCAAATTGGCATAATAACGCCACCTCTTTTGTAAATAGTCGACCAAGATAATTCTCCATGACAATCCCAAAATACAGGTGCCACAACCTTTCCTGCTAACAAATCCGTTTTTACTTTCTTTGGTGGGTGAGAACCTTTGTGTGTCCATTCTTTGAACTGTTCTTTGGTTTGGAGAGTGTAATAGTGAACCTAGGTTTCATCGACTGTTATGAGATGGCGTAACAGTGCGGATTGCGGCGAAAACGTGCCAAAAGCCAAGAAGAGACACTCAAACGAGTTAGTTTGTGCGCCGGTGTGAAGAACCACAAAAATTCTGTGCAATCATATCTGGGACAGTAGCCGTTTTTGGAAGTCCACTATGGAGTCCATCAGTGGTACTCGTACGAATACGCTTAAATTCGGCCACACAATTTTTCACCATTGCAAACGAAGGAGCGGTCTCCAATAGTGTTAAATCCAGCTCTGCTATAATTTCAGTTGATGGTAACACTTTTCAAAATTGCACAAGGATACGTTATACAGAAAATCAAAGTATGAACAACAGATCTGTTGACAAGCAAATCTGTGCAGTTTGTATGCAGATAAAATTAACGAGATGTGTGGCTGGTCTGAAAGAAGGAGTCTGAAAAATGGTTCCAAAAATAAGCTCGTAGTCTTTAAAAGAAAACAGCTTCAAAAGTCTATGGACCAATCAACGCTAATGAAACATGGAGAATCAGAAACCACCATAAACTTTATCAAATATACAAAGAAGGCAGAAGGTAGGAGACCAAAGGGCAGACCACGAAAGCGGTGGGAGAATGAAGTAGCAGAAGACGCACGGAATCTGCTAAGCTCCAGGCTATGGAGAAGAGAGGCTATAGAAAGCCAGAATTGGAGGCCAGGTTTCAATTTGGACAGTAGTGCCATTTGAGCACATAGTCAGAAAGCTTTCTCTTCTAGCGTGGTTGACAGGTCGAGGTACCGTGACCTTCCGCCATTCCTTACCCATCTCTCACTCCTGAAGATGTCACTTATCTGCATACACATATTTACACTACTATAACGCGGTCAAAACCTAGAACCTCTATAATATAAACCAAACAATAATAAAATTAAATCTTTCCCTAGTCAACGGGAAAGACATAAATTACTAAAAGATCATAACAGCTGCTGACAAGTCATATTAAACTAAATTGAAAGGTATAATATAAACAAAACTATCTAAGTGTCATTCGAGAAAGTTAATCATTCGATATTTTATCGTAAGTGGAAACCAGATACTCGATTTTGCTCAAAATAGAAGATGATACACGCAACAGTAATTAGATCTGAATGTTTTATCAAATAATTACTTTATATATTTAACTTTCAACGTCTCCGACGGTCACTAATGGAACAGGCTATTTCAAGGAAATGAAATCCTTATCGATTGCCCCCAGGCTACCGCGAAACGTTAATGTCAGGACATCGAAATCGAATTCATTACGTTTCCGTTATATGGATGTATATACATACACTTACAGGGTGTTAGAGCTTCCAAGCTATCTATTTACGGTCGAACCTGAATTTGAGGGATAATCACTTCATAACATGTTTCAACAGAAAATTTGAGAAATTGATTTTGAATATATCAAAAATTATACATAATATAACCTCACCTGTCTCCTGTCAACAGTGACAGCTAATTGATTTATATTACCAACTTCAATTTAAAAATAATCCTAAACGTTGTAGGGTAAAATATTGTAGCTAAATCTTCTTTAAATTAATCTTCAGCGGGCTGCGTGATAACAGTTATTGACGTTATTATGCAATTACCTCCGTACATAATCCGAAGTGCCTTTCCGCGTCCGTTTCCGCAGTATTTCAGCGAGTCAAAAACGTATCCATCACTGTTAGCGTCGAATAAATAATCATTCTAATCGTCGGATAGCCGACCAGAAATTGTTCGTTGCTCCTATACGTAGCGCGAAATTTTCGATTTTAACGAAAGTCACGCAAACCTTCGTTAGAAATCGGACGTTTCTCGTAATCGAGCATTCGGACCTGCCTACCCTCTTTCGAATATGTATAGGTATCTACTTACATGTATCAATAATACCTTGACAGAGAAACATCGTGGATTCCGTTTGAAGAAACCCCACGGAGTCGTCGACGAAACCGTAAAAGATTCTTGGAAGAAAGTTCTTTAGAAGCTTCGTCGCACAAATATAAATAAAGAGTAGATAAGACTTTTTAAAGGAACTCGATCGTTCCCAATCAAGAATTTCCTAAACCGAAGCAGGTGGGGACTGAAGCTCATCCCCAAAAGTGATGAAAATGAGGTTATAACCCGACTACGGGTTGGCCGTTGGACGTCACCAAAGAGTTTAGATGAAATACTTTCGGGAAACTCATTAGTAGAAGTGCATGCCCAAAACGGCTGCTTAGTACTCAAATTCGCTGCCAAAATTACCGGAGAATTACCTGAGAAAAGCATTATAATCGTTGTTCCACAGCCTAGTACAAGTGGATTATCAATATCGCCTCCCAGAAAACGTGTTATTTTGGGGGGTGAACATTTCTCTGTACAGGAAACGCAAGTTATACTGAACATGTACAAGAAAATTATTGGTAGTAATCCTACAATAAAGAAAACACAGATAATACTGCAAATTGCAAACACTTTAGGTAACATACATAAATTGTTATGAATATGTAGATATATTTATATTTAACAATACTTGTAGGTGTTTCGAAGTCAAGTGTTTTCCATATTCTTGGTGAATATAAAGCTAAAGGACTAATTTCACCACCATTAAAACGAGTTGGAAGAAAGGCGGTGCTACCTACATTTGATGACACTATTAAATACATGATAAGAAGTTTTCTGAGATTTCCAGTGCTATATACAAATCCTTATGGTACGAAAGGACTTTGCAAAATAAAAAGCTCCTGCTTTTTATTATGATGAAAGCGCAGCGCGAAAATTATCTGTCAGCTGAAGGAATGATCGAAATAAACACGAATACATTCAAATCCGTAAGTTAAACTTTCTCCTGATGCCGTAGATTAAATTAATATATTATGTTTCAGGTTATACGTAAAGCATTTTCATTCTATGCCATCTTGAGAAACGTTCTTAATAAGTAATTAAAAATGAATCTCTGTTCGGAAGGAATTAAATAAATTTTTGCAAAATTAAATTTTGAATTTATTCCACCTAACATATTCGTATATTTTTCTATACGAATCGCTTTAAATACGTCGGTGCAGTATAGATAAATTTATTAAGTTCGTTAACTCATACGACACTGTATATATATATCACCCTGTATACAGCCGCAAGTATGCACCATCCTGTATACAACACTGTTAATATACCACCCGCTTATATGTACAACGACCTAATTATACCATCCTGTATACTAGATAATGTACCGCCATGTATATGCACTTAATGTTTACACAGACCTTTTTATTTGTTTAATAACAATGTAATCACAGTCATGAAGTGACGTCATAAATGTCGTTCGACATCACCGTTTGTTTATTATTAGTGTCACTTCGGTACGTGCCGTAATTGCGGACGGACGTTCATTGTCCGTGGGGTTCATTTTCTAACAACAGTATTTTCCGCTGTTGTATTTCTAATTGCTGTCCGTTAGGTTTCAATTTTTCAGTTATTTCTTCAAAATAAAACTTCAAAATTCCCCGCACAAATGCGTGCAGTCATTATAGGGTTAGTTGGTATTTTGTTACCAACTACTCAATATGAATGCTGTGTTATTGTTTTTCAAATCTTGTCAACGATTGTTGTAAAGCATTCATGTTGGGTAAGGTCGTTTCGTTTCTTGAGTTGAGCGTTTGGGTGCTGAATGTATGGGATTGCAAGTTACTTTCTTCGTGTGCTTGATTCCGTGGCTGACTATATATTCAATGTGAATACTCTATAGTAACTCATTTCCCAAATTTTATTCAATGGAAGTATACAATAGTGCGAATGCTGTCACTAGAGCTCGTATGGTCGTTCGGTTCTTACTTCTTGTTTGGCATTCGAATTCATCCGAATGGGTGCTCTAATGGCTCCAATGACATCAAAATGCCTCTGTATGAGGCATATCAAACTGTTGTGGGTGCTTGGCGTCCACAAGAGTATCTATGTGGCAGCCCCAATCTTGCGTATATCTCCCTTGTTCTAATTTGGGATCAATGACTGCTGCAATGTATTCATGTTGGGTTACAGCCTTGAATTCTTTACCGTGTCGTTTCTTCCACAACAACACGAATTCCCTTGAGTGTTTGTATACTGAGTGTGTGAGGGTGATGGAGTGCAAGTTATTTCCATCGTGTGTTAGATGAACGAATGTGAGCGATTAATTGGTGAGTGTATGAGGGTAATGTTGACGTGCAGGTTATTTTCATCCTGTGCTTGATTCCTTGGCTGGCTATATATTCAATGTGAATACTCTGTAGTAACTCATTTCCCAAATTTTACACAAGGGAGGTATGCAATAGTGCGAATGCTGTCGCTAGAGCTCGTATGGTCGTTGGGTTCTTACTTCTTGTTTGGCATTCGAATTCATCCGAATGGGTGCTCTAATGGCATAGTTCCAATGACACCAAAATGCCTCTGTATGAGGCCTATCAAACTGTTGTGGGTGCTTGGCATCCACAAAAGTATCGATATGGTAGCCCCTATCTTGCGCATATCTCCTTTGTTCTAATTTGGGGTCAATGACTGCTGCAATGTATTCATGTTGGGTTATAGTCTTCCGTTCTTTATCGTGTCGTTTCTTCTACAACGACACGAATTCTCTTGAGTGTTTGTATACTGAGTGTGTGAGGGTGATGTTATAGTGCAACTTATTTTCATGTTGTGCTAGATGAATGACTGTGTACGATTATTTGGTGAGTGTTCCAACACGATGGAAGGTTGTGTACTGAATGTGTGAGAGAATGTTAGAGTGAAAGTTCTCGATGTACAGTCTGTTACAGGTCACGGGTAAAGCGACAACGATTTCTAACGGCGGTGTTAGTTTGTACCAACATTTACGAAGAGTCTACCTTCTCTACTCTTCTTAAATACGAGCTCTACGATATTTTTTTAGATTAATTTATTTTTTAAATAAGTTGTGAAGCTTCATTCTTCCGAAAATATAGATTTTTGAACTGTCAACATTTGTTATTTCTTTTATCGGTAAGTAAAGCTGTTAGATTACACTTAAAGCATTTTCATTCTATGCCCTGTTAAGAAACGTTCGTAATAAATAATTCGCAATGAATCTCTGTTTGGAAGCAGTCTGGCTTGAGATTTATTAAAGTCCGCAATAATAATATTAAATTAGTTTCTTATTATCCGAGATTAGCTAGAAATTAATCGATCTGGAGCTAATTTAGATGCTGACAGAAATAATGGATACACTTCATTAGTGTATTGACCGCAGACTAAACAACTCAGCGTCTAAAATGGAATATAGATCTGAAGACCACATTCTCGTAACGGGGATCAGTTTGTTTAAGATTTTGGGTAAATTTACGTCCTATAAATGGCAAACTCCAATCAGAATTTACCGTAAATAACTTATTTGATTCTAATACATCATTTAAATTTACTACCAAAATCGCTGTCAGTTTAATTTGCCTATGCGAAGCGGATTTTATCATTTGGTCCTCATAATAAAAAACCAGGTATAATAGCGTTAGTGTTACTGAGGTGTTGGAGAACATTTTCGAGAAGATTCATCAAGAGGCCTCAGTTCCAGTCCCAGAACAACTCCAAAATCTCGTACTAAAAAACTTATATCTCTGTCAGGTTCAGATGTAAGTCATTACTCTCACTGGATACATATAAATTGCCAAAATATTAATTATATCTTGTGAATTTTCAAATTTTAGATCACTCCAGTCTATCAACCCCATTACACATGAATGAATTAATTCGTTTCAGTTTTCTAGAAGGCTTTAATCAATTCGTTAACCCATCTGTGGTCAATTACTATAACTTTTATAGATGACAGTATAGTTCGGTTTCATAAGGATATGGATTCGATAAATTACAAAAAAACCCTTCTGAAATAGAAAACTTTTATTGATTCCTTAAGTTATCGAATACATAAAAATAGTTTCTAGAAACAGGATATTTGTGACGCAATAGCATCCGGACAAACAGTTTTTCACGCAGCACTTTGATATGAATGCTTTTCTTGACAGAAATAGATTATTTATAATGTAGAAAACTAATGTAATGGATAGACCATTTGTGAATAGATAGCAGTACAATTAGCATAACAGATTTATATATGTATATATAACCTTTATG
>SMLS01072436.1:0-17506 GCA_004785975.1 Popillia japonica
AACGTTGAAAGGCAGTTACACAAACGGATGATGGGGCAGCCATCCCAGCAATTAGCAGCGGATGTGCTGGCGCTTTACCGAGTACAGCTTAGAACTATGAGGAGTCTGCTAGCAGGACACGGTTGGCAAAGGGAATATCTGCATAGAATTGGAATCTTTAAAGATGAACCTATCTGTAGGTTATGCAATGAGGGGGAGGAAACAGCCTGCCCCATTGTATTTGAATGTGCTGCGTTGGTACAACGGAGACTGTCATTTTTGGAACGAACTAACCAACTAACAGGTCTACCGGAAAAAGATTCACCATACAAACTACACCTAGTAAAGGGGACTAATCTGTTCATCTAAAGAAAGTCACTAGGCACGGAATAATACAGTAGGTCATAGGCCGCGGTGTTGAGGAGATGAAGAAGAAACCAGGTGTTCAAATCAAATCAAATCTAGCATCCTACCACTACGAGGAAGGAGCTGTTTCGACAATATCTTTTTAAACTTTGAGTTACTAAACGTGAGTTGTTGGGTAACACCCAAATTATCTAATAATGCTACTATAACGTTCAATGGTGACGAATATGTAAATGAAAGCTTACAGGATTGACTTCCATAATTTACTATCTGATACTAATTGAGACTTCATTCGAAACGTGGACATATGTACACCACGCAAAAATATGGAATTACCTATTTCCTTCGAATATCTTCTATTTTTTCAAGAATGTATTTCTATAACTAAATATTACACCAATATAACACGCTATAAATATAACCAATGAAAGACTATCACCGAAACAAAGAATATTATTAACGAAAATTTGAATTAATCATGAGTATTTTCGCCTCGGGTCAGTATTACGGCTGCCATGCTCCTGGGCAAGGACTCAGTAAGACCTCTGATGTAGTCTCGACCCATGAATATGGCCCCAGACATGCTGTATTTTCTTCATGACTGAGCTTCGGGCTGGCCACTCCAAATAACGTATGCCAAGCTAGTTTAGGTAATTTTGTACAACGCTGGTAATGTGAGGGCGAGCACTATCATGCAATGGAAATTGAAGTCTATGTAAGGTGCTAATGCAACCGTATGTGTCTCCAAGGCAAGGCTAATATATCTATCTGCGGCCACAGTGGCATTAAGAGCAACCACCAACTACATCGAAAAATACGCCATAACATATACCATAATCGAAATTTGATGATTTCCTAAAGTTACACTGACTGAAGCACTCTCTCTTCATCTCTCTCTCATCATCTCTTCTACACAATACTTAAACTCGGCTGTGAACAGAGTGTTAGCCTAATCTACATTGGTCCAATCACGATGATCTTTCGCCAATTGTAGTCTGCGAACTCGGCTTTTTCTAGTGAGTATGGGGCCTTTAACCGGTATTCTCGCATATATTCCTTGTTCTTTAAGTCTGTTCCTTACTGCCTGGGACGTACCATTTACATTTGGTAAGTAAGTATAACACGATCGCCTATGGTCATAGTTGACCGCTTCTTATCTTGCGCTGGTCTCCTGCTATATCCCCTGTTTTTTTATACCTGCACACCAGTTTCGAAATTTTTGATTCCCGGACACCTAACAACCAATATGTTTTTGACTTCTAGCATAGTTAATTAACTAAATAGCTTGGACAATTCCTTCATTCATTTTTACTAAAGATGTACCACATATCTGTGGTATGCATATGGCGTGATATGCAAAAAGCTCTCATATTAATATTCAAGGTTTAGAATTTCTCTTACTGGATTCAGTTTCCTGAAGTGAGGAGACTTTCTGGTATTCATTCAAGAAAAATACCTCAAGAAGAACATTTTCTGAGTGGGGTTAAACTAGAATTACTTACGAAAAGAGTAGAGATTAGTTAACTTTTGCCTAGATAGCAACTTCTTCAGACATACGTATTACTTACTTGGCCCTAAAGAGAGGAAAGTTGAACATCTTTCGCGAGCAATGATGTAGGAACAGAACTTCAAGCAAAGAAAGTTCTCGAGTCTCGAGTAGTTGAGTATTACTTGTGTGCAATACAAGCGAAAAGACTACAAACAGACGCATTTTATGAATCTGGTGACTTGTTACGAATGTTCCTGTATATAGAAACAGAAAGAAATGAATAGTTCAGAAGAATGCTTTGCAGAGCATTAAGCCCATATATTTGATAGAAACAAAGACCTATCAGCTGATGATTTCTATCTTAAGTGTCTTGATACAAATCCAATTGAAATTACATAGTCCTGCATTTAAATTAAAATGGATTTCCCCTGAGAATATTCACGTATGAACGTCCTGACAACACGAACACCGCATCAATTTGATGTTAAGTTTTCCCTAGAGATGTCAGTCAATTACGAATATTGTTGCTCGCTCAACTTATTATTGCTGTAATTGGATTTTGATGATAATGAAGTTGTTTACACACTATGACGTGTTTTGAATGTTCTCCTATACATTGCGGTAATTGTTTAAAATTATGATGGAGAATAAATTATGTTGGCTGTTATTAAAGTTGATCAATAATGGTATTTAAAAGTTTCATATGTTGAAACCAGCTAATCTATGGTAGACAAATATAATACCGGCATATTGAAAAAAAACAACGTCTTATCGAAAACCTGAACGTTCATGCCTTTGAAGAAAAAGTCATAGACACAGACAAGTGAATGATGACGTCGTTCAGTATTATTTATTTTTACATTGCTAAAGATTTTTAGTAGAACACAGTACCTGTTCAGTTGAGAAACCAATGTGATACGGAGCAATTGTTGTTTTACATCGGATATCTGCAAAAGGTCTTCAAAAATCCAGCGTCATTTATTGTTAGTCATCTTTATAAGCTTAAAGAGGATATAAAAACTACCACTCATCTAGAGCTTAAAAATTAAAAAAAATAATAAGGTATAGCTATGGATATCTAGCAGAATATACTAATCTCCAGTAAAAATGCTAATGATGTCGACAGTTGTCTCTTTACGCTTGAAATATTCACGTTCTGTCCAGTGGAAGGTCACTGTTTAATACTTAAACAGAGAAGTGATGATAGATCTATACTATTTCATTTTGTTTGTGTAAGAGAGTAAGACAATTCAACTATATATTATTTTGCCTGACATATTTGACCGTACATATATACCAACAAATATTTAAAACACTAAAATGATATTTTCAATTCCCGGCTACAATTATCTTTAAAATGATATCGAGGGCCCGAGTCTCTATATCAGGGTTTCCGGGTGTTGACCGTGTAATGGTTAGTAAAACATATGCAGTACAAATAAAAATAATGCACAAAATATACAATAAAAAAACTCTACGTTTCGCCATTAATGTAAGTGGCTTCTTCAGGAGCGTGGGAGGAAGGTAGCAGATGGTTACGGTAACTCGACGTGTGAACCACGCTAGAGGCGAAAACCTTCCGAAGTCAGAAGGCTTAGGCGTCGAGTTACTGTGACCTTGTGGCTTTTAACTTGGACTATTTTCTCCTAATTTTGGTTTTAGTTATCGTTTGAAAAGAATTGATTGCATATCAAGGTATAGCGGTAATGGTCTCATACTGAAAAGCATTGCTCTAATACAACTTCTGTAGTACTTTTCTTCTAAACGCAAACAAAACACTACGGGAACGTTCTTCTGTGTTAGTTAAAATTTAAAATTCCTACGTTCAGTAGGTGTGGCGACCAATCCAAATGACTCTCACGAATATGCCGCGGGATTTGAATTAGCCGTTGATTTAAACCGCTAACAGTTATGATTGAACCGCTACCTGTTTTGATTGAACCGCTTTCAACGGCTATAACTGTTGTATTTGATCAGCTGCTACGCTAGCTGTTTATTTGATCTGCTTTAGGAACAGGGCGCAGATGAAATACAACAGATATAGCCGTTGAAAAGCGACTCTATCATAACAGTTGGAGGTATAAATCACAACGCTAATTCAAATCTCGCACCATATTCGTGAGAGTCACGTGGCTGGTCGCCGACACCTATCTACCTACTGAAGAGTTTCTTCAATCCGTATATTTCAGTAATCAGAATGCATTTACCACGGTACCAACAAATCTGTGTCAATCATTAATATCTATGGCTTCATTTGAGGAATACGAAATTACAGATGCTGTAAGAAATCTGAAGAGTATACATACATACTGTTTAGCATGACGGGTTGCTTAGTTTCTTGAGTAAACTCATGTTTTTTCCCAACAGTCTATGCATACCATTTTATTTATCCCTTCACTGTTGCGTTTTACCGACATCCTGGAAAATTGCAAACACTATACCAATCCATAAAAAATGAAACATCTATTGGTCAAGTATCGTCCTATAGCATTAACAAATAATAATTGAAAGATATTGGAAGCTAGTTTAGATTCACACCTTTTCTGTCAATTTAAACCATTTGCATTTTATGATCAGCATGCCTTTGTAAATCAGTGATCAAAAGGTATATTTGTATGCACGTATCTATGCATCATGACGCTAAATTTTGCTGATGCGTTGGATAGTACGATAAGTATGATATGGCGGTTACAATTAACAACTGCTATAACATGAATACTAAACGACTTACATAATTGCAATGCGTGAACAATGCTACACTGGACAAACAGGTAAAACCAGCAGTTATGACACCCTTGAAAATAGTATAACTTGAGGACCGTAACTGATAGAATAGTGCTCACCGAAACTATTTTGTAGAAAATTTCATGGTCTACACAAAAAACCTTACAAATTTTTGATAGCTTGGGGCTACGTCTGTAAATGAAGCAAAAATATCATAAAAACGTTAATTTTTTGCAAACGCAGCCTTAACGGCGCAAGATATCAAACATTTTTCGGACCCTTTTTGTAGAGCATGAAATTTGCTAAGGGTCCGCAAGAGAACTATTCCATTTGTTATGGATTTCAAATTATATTGATGATGATTTACAATGGTGTTATCTTATCTAGCACCCCAACTGAAATATTCGTTCACTGTATACATATACTAACACATTCTCACTAATTTGCACTAACTAAACTTCAGATGAATGAAAGTAATTAAATATGTAAATCGCCTAAGCAATTTCAACGTTAAAGTCGGTCGAAAAATGTATATAAACTACAACCCTATAAATTTGGGCCAGCTAGAACTTTAGTTTAGACAACTGCGATAAAGACTATTTAGTAAGTGATTTACATATACCATTATCTTTATTATTTATTAATTATTTTAATATTGATTAACTAAAGCCAGATTTTTAATTACTGCTTTTATATATAAACAGCTGCTTTCTAACTGCAGGGTACATTTAAAGAAACAGTATTCCTCCAATTTGTGTATGAAGCAAGTTTTTCACTCAAAAAACAGATACTTTGTTCTCTAAGTCGACACACATATGTACATATATGCAGATAGTCGATATTGGTCTACATTCAGATAGGAAAGTATGTGTATTATACATACTTGCACTGTACAGATACATTGTTTCTTCAGTTTTCTAAATGACCGTAAAGTTTGTATGCAAATTTGGTAAAATTTTAAGAATTTATTAATAGAGACAGATATCCTGTGCTGTAGCTTTAATATTTCCTTTGTTTTGCTTGAGTGACATTACGTACGTATAAAAATCACATTATTAAAGTCAAATATGTTAGAACGAATAGCAGTGTTTTTGACAAAATAATTAACTTCTATTATAAATAAAACAAAATATCATAAAGCCTTTCTTCCTCAAAGGTGCATCTCCTACCCGGAGCGTAATTACATTTTTTTGTTCCCACTTTCCTGGTATTTTAATAAACCAACTCTGAACTTTCTACATATTTACATCTTCCACATTTCACGCCGTTCCAACTTCTAGGTGTGAACTTTCGAACATAAGCCGTTCACCTAGTTTATATTAGTTTTTGTTTCCCACAGAGATTCAATTTCTAAAGCGATGTGAAGAGAATATTAAGTTTGTTTTTAGGTGGAACATTAAAAGTATTCAACCATGCCTCCCTGTTTAGTTTAATGCAAAAATTTATTGTGATTCTACAGATGCCTCAGGTTAAAAGTTTAAAAATACATGGATTGTGTTCTTTTAGTGCAGTCAATTCAAGTTTCATTAATTTTATTAGTATGATACCTGATATTAGTTTAGGAAAGTATTTTATTCCAACTACCGGCGCAGTTCTCGTAAAAATAATTCAGAGAATTGTTTTAAGGAATGTCTTCCCAGTTTATCTAAACTGACATTAAAACGTATAGCCAATACTATATTCGACACCTTTACAGTGAGCAACTTTACACAGGATGACGAAGGCTAAAGAACAAAAGTCTCAGATTCTACAAGCCCTCTGACCAAGTCGTCGAAGCAGATTATATCTGTCGTATAGAAGTAGACAGAATTACTATTAGGTTGTGCTAGATATAGAAGACAAGCAGTACATGCCGTTCTTGTTGGTTTTACGAACAACAGGCATAGTATGGACTGTTCTATTTTAATGCAGCAAATTTGAGTATGAGTAAAGTCATATATAGGATGTTGCAAGGGCTGCTCCTGAAAACCACCCTCTGGAAACTGTTATGGAATGGGATGTTTGGGATGGAAGTGCTGGACAACATAGCACTAGATGTAAATGCAACAAGGAAGAATATTTCAATGAATCTGAATGAAGAATAGTCTTCTAGATGAATGGTCCAGTGCTGGAATCCGCCGTCCTATAAAATGTGAAATAGAAATTGCTTTAGTTGAGATCCAAGACCGGCAGCAACACCAAACAGCTGCCACGTCTCGCTAGACACAGATTGAGGACACTAGTTGAGCGTAGGTTTTCACGACTGTAATCCATAGTAGATATGTCTTTCGGGTGTTGTCGCGTAACTGTTTTCTGACTTGAAGTTTCGTTGATCATACAGTCAGCTTCTTCAGAAGACTATCCAGTCTTCCGGATGTTGTCGCGTAATTGCTCTAAGGCTTGAAACTTCTAAACAAGCTGACAGCATGAGCAGTGAAACTTCAAACCAAAAAGCAGTTACGCGATAACTTTCGGAAGGCATATCTACTTGAGGACATTAGCTCATCTAATCGAGGCACCAAAAGAGAATTAATGCAAATTGAAAATGTAATTATTCTTGAGATATTGTATGACACAGCCGGAGACTATGCAACATATTCAAAAACTGTTCATCAAATCGTAGAGGTCCTCCCCCACAAATAAAGCAAATGTTTTGTTAAAGGATTTCTAATTTCCTTCGCAAATATAATGGGCACAGTTTTTCTGATAGCCCAAAGCATAATTAAACTGTGAAATAAATATGATTTTTACTTTGATTTGTACGATTTATTAATATTTCGATAAAGAGGAGGAGATTAAAATTGATTTGCAGTGTCTACAATGCAAGTTAACTACTCTTGACATATTCATCAGATCTTGCTGCCCAACAGTAGTATTTCAAACCACTTGAGCTGTTTTCACATTTTTTGTGTGTAAGGAATAACGAGAATTTAACAAACAAAAGTCAAAAGTCAATAAAATGCTACCACACATTACTATAACGTTACACAATACGTATTACCACGCAATAGACTTACCTGCATATGTAGTTGCTTTAGTTCAAAATACTATATTCTTTATAGTAATCGGCGATTGGTGAAATGTACATTACCCTATTAGCCGCACCACGAGATTTGGGAATAGCTAATTGAGTAATCAATTATAGAAATTCGAAAAAAATAGCTATCATTTATGGAATTAAGGTGTATTAGGGTAATCGGTTTTGGGATGAAAAATGACCACCCAAGTATTATATCTAATTAGTAAAGAAAATTGAATCGCCATTCCCTTGAAACAGAGGGCGCGCGAACAAGTTTAATTAACCGCAACTTGTCATGACCGAAAATGATACACGAGGGAGAAATTTTCATGTTTACGTATTAAACTTTTTCATTTTTTTTCGGACGTAGTCCCGATAACTTATCGTCGGAGTATAAAACTTCGACGGGAACGAACCCGCCGCACAGTGACATAGGCCACTATTATCTGAAACGAATTTTGCGAGTGCGCCAGGCCAAATTTACGTCATGCAAACTTTAGATAAGGGATGACATTTGCAGATTGACCTACATTGCCGCCGAAAAATGTCCGCGGGGACTCATTAAAATATGATGTTCTTGTTGTTGCTGTTTCAGCTACTACTGTGAGCGTTTTAGTAATCCGTGTTATGCGGAGCCCATCTTTATGTTCTCCGGTTGTGTAAAAAATGATTGTTCGTTGGTCCAACATATGTACGTGTTGCAATTCTATAGAGTTCTGAAGTTGATTTTAACGGCGCTCTAAGTCTTAATATCTTGACAATTTTCTTGCTTTGTACTACTATTTTGTGACTTAACTTTCTGGAGAGTTTGTATGCACAATGTAAGAATTCACACTATCAATTATCCAGTGCTTTTACTGATTTACGGTTTGTATTATACATACTTTGTTGAATATCAAAATGCCACAAGATTAATGTAATTTACTTTCATAGTATTGGTACCGTCGTAAGTCTTTAATATGAAGACCTAATCGCTTACCATGTATTTTCCAAAGAGGATGTGACAAACTCTTTGATAGTTGCCAACGGGTTTCAACAGCAATGCAATTACCAAAGTGTTTGGTGTTCTGTGGGTGACAGTGAATTAGTGTTCTACTTCGGCACCACGAGATCCAGTGAATATTTGTGACATTAAAGAAGGAGGCACAGCTTCCCTATAAGCAGAATTAGGGTTACTAGAAATTACCTTCATACAAAATTAAGTATTCGGCAATGGTTCAATGAAAAAGGCTGATGACTGTGAGCAGAGCGGGCTATATTGACGTGACTTTCGAAAACTATGAGATTATCGTGACTGTGGTCAGGACATATGTACATAAGTGTTTTCACAAAAAATGTGAAGCTTAAAATCAACCCTAAGAAGTTCATGAGTTTTGTTCTGGTGATGATATAATGTAATGATGTTATAATCTATTTTTCAAATCCAGGCAAAATGGATCGTCTTCTTCTTATCAGATATTCACTTCTTTCCACATAAACGACATCATAACAGATATTACACTACATGAAAATTCTATGGACATATCACGTCTTAGCATCATTCTAGGCGATGAACGACCGTTAGGTGACGTTAAGTGAAACTCTGCTGGTCAGCAGTAAATTTTTGGATTTAGTTCTTGACAATTCTGAAAACACGGGCGACGTAGTTTTCGAGTCAAAATGTAGAGGTGTCTGTAAGTACCGGAAAATCTATTAAGCCTAGTTCTTATAACGTAATGATTTCTGCTTGACTGAGCGTTCGCAGTTGCCTCAAAGTTCAAAAGCTAAATCTAGGAAATGTGTATTAGTGAAATGCACCCAAAAATCACTTGCGTGCAGACTTTTACAACAAACGAGCATTCCTCATTCTGTATCCAAAGTGTAACAATGTTTAGCGACTTGATTAAAATCTACCATCCCAATTTGTCCTCAACCATGTACGTTTCTTTTACTCACATTTTTCTTTGGTACTGGGAACGAAGTAATGAACTGAAAGCTTAATGGGTGAATACATAGGAATAGCAAGATAGCGATTGCCCATTAATTATATCCTGAGGCATGTCGAAAATGATACATATATAAAGTTCTGATCTGCGGGTGGGTGGTGGCTAAAGTTCATTCAGCATCTATACAGGGTGTATTTGCATTACGACGCGAATGTCAAAATTAAAACCTCCGTTCTAAATAGCAATATGCGCCGCCTATGAATCGAGAATATGTTTACCTCGATTAAAGTAGCGCAAGACATTGCAAAAACTGCTGTCGATGTTATAAAAACTACGAAATAACGCTGATGTGTCAGTCTTTTTAAATATTAATGTGATTATGAAAATACTGTCGGAGACCAATTAATCAAGGAACTTTTATTTGAAATGTATCCAATCTATGGAATTACCTTAAACAATGATTGAAAATCCTTTAACTGTAGTAAAAGTAAAACTATTGTCGTGAAATATATATTGCGCTGAAGTACAGTCCAGGCTTCAATATGGAATAACGCTATGGGGCTCCTCTGCTGCAGCTATGAAAGTGTTCGTTGCACAGAAAGGAGCAATACGATCGATTATTGGAGCATCTCATAGAGAATCTGGTGGACCACTTTTTCGACAACTACAGCTGCTACCGTTACCCTGTATATACATATTGAAGGTTTGTTGCTACGTACATAAGCATAGAAATGCTTTTATTATGAATTCTGATGAGCATACATAGCACCAGAAGAAAAAATGATCTTCACAGCTCTAATCGCACGCTTACTGTGACTCGCCTAGGTATTGACAGCATAGGAATTAATGTAAACTACCACTCGAATGTAAGAATATTGTGATGCTTAGAGAATTCAAACAAACAGTTAAGCAGTATCTCTTACAACATATATTCTATTCGGTAGAAGAATATTTACAATTTTAGTTGCTATGCAGATATCTACTGCTGTTCTCTGCTGCCAGTATGTGTGCTTTGTTTATTGATTTGGTTTACATAGTTGTATTTTGTGGTCTTTATTTCTATTTCTCTTCTGTTTATTGAATAGTCAATTGTTTTTATATGGCCTGTTATATACACTTACATGTGTCACATAACTAATAAATTATTATTATAAAAAAAAGTATGTTGTTAAAGTAGTTGCAATTTTTGTAATCGTAGTCGTATTTTCCTTTTTATTAAAGAATTGTTGGTTCCATGTCTGCAACATCTACATGTATTCAACATTCGAAACAGATTGACTCTGATTGTGTGTTGCACACATGTTAAATATCGCCTAGATATATTTGTTAAAACAGTGGCGCGACGAATATTTTATAAATATCAGTTTTTCTCTCCCGTCTGGGAAAGAATTTGCGCAAAATATTTTCGATTTAAGTTCAATAAAAAATTAAAAATCTTTCCATTTTCATAGTCTCTACTTTTATTTCAAATACACCCTGTATACAAGAAACTACTTTAGCTAGTTCAAGTGGAATAATCAAAAGCGAAAGACGGGAAAAAGTAGGCAAAAACAGTGATCATACTAAATAATAATACATTTGTTCGCAAGGCATGAACACAGCAGCTACTACAATATTGCACAGTTTCTAAATATGCGATTACCAATTACATTGAACCTGATCTGCTTCCAAACGATTTAGTTTTGTTTCGGAACCTAAAAGGACATCTCAAGCAGGGTTTAATCAAATGAATAGAGGGACACAAATAACAAATACGTTTCTGTTCGGAGAGACTACTACTATTGGAAAATATATGAATTTGAAATTTACGTCATATCCTGTTTTGCGAATGTTAAAATTGGGATATTTAATATCCACTGTAGTAGAATCTCTATTAAATTGAAATATTTGTGAAATAAGATAGTATAAATGCAGATAGAATAAAATCCTTAATTACTTATGGCAAAACTACTTCAAGTTTTATTAAATTCGAATAATTCCGTACCTTATACGATATCACATATTACCGAGTACGTTTATTTATGATGAATGGAATACTCTGCGAATCAAGTATATCGTTTACCCTCCATCGATCTAGAGTGCTGTGCGCGAGGCATAAATTGTCGGACAAGCTGAGGGCATGTAAGTATACTTCACAGCATAACGTAAAAGGATAAACACATCCATGTTGCGATAAAACACAGACTTGTCGCTTTTATGAAGCTGCACTTTCGAAAAAAGTGTCGACGTAATAAAATTCATTGCATTCACCTGCTGCCATAAATTTGGCGACCTGTGTCCGAGCGTACGTCGCCCATTCAAATGGATTAATATATCAAGCATGACAGAGAATTTGAACTGGGTTTGACTTTTGGTAATGTATTAATTTGTCACATGAAAATCTCTTCTTTTTTCGCATACATACGTATCTGTATGTGTAGCATACATTATACGGGTGGGTAATGTATTGCTATTTTAGCAAGCTTGGTTAATGTAGGTATTTTGTGTTATTTATCGGAATTATTGTTAATGCTCACTTGATGTAGTAAAAGGGTGGTAGATGGGAACAACCAGGACTTTATAAATCTCTTGGCAATTGAAATTTGATTCATTCTATAAATTAAGAAAGAAGTGTAAGTATTCGATTTATTAACATTTGTAATTATTATTATTAATATTATAATTATGTATATACTTATAAGTAACAAAGCTATTATCTTTGCTAACACGGTTCTAAGTAAGCAGACTGATAACCTCCGTTGTGATGGTGTTAGTATACATTGAAATGAACTTCCATTTATGCCAACGTAAGATAATTGTGCGGAACGTCATTAATTACTTTAATGGTTTGGTTTCTATAAAGCATCCAATTCCATGGGCAGTGATAATGTTATTCCAAGATTCCTTTTCTCATCGTCGACTTCAAGGAGGAGTACAAAAGCTTAACGTTTCCTTGCAGTTTTAGTACAAAATATGTAATACCAATTCTGTGAGGGTGGTATTTTTCTTTCATTTAAGCGTAATGTTGCTTCCATCAGTATAATTAATATGCAATTAATTCGTTATGGTCTGATCATCAAACCTGCAGAAGGGTTTGTAATTTAATTTGGGTTTGAGGGTATGTGGGAGGGTGCCCTGACAATGTCAATTAATAATACCTATTTGTATGAGTTGTCAGTCTAAAAGTTGGAGCGTATACCATAACAACTAAGTTCGAGCCTGCTTCAATATACTGAATGGATTGGACGTTACTAAAGCCTAATGAATTCAAAATGAATGTGAAAGACATCACTTTAGTGTTCACAGGAGCCACTATGCGTCTCACAAACTGCAGGACCTGAGGCGACTGAATATGCTTTATCGAACAAATTTCTCTCATTAACAAGGGGAACACCAGGGTTGTCCGACACGGATCTTGGTAAATCTCAACTATGTTATAGAGGGACCTCTCCTAAGTACCCAGGTACGAGCTTTTATCGTAACGTGCCCTAGTTTCTGGAAAAAATTAACATTGTTTTGTGTTCTTTATATACCGTTAATGTCAGTATCCGTACAAGTAAGCGCGCGTAGTGTAGTCGACTGGATGTACGCCTTAGACTCTGCTGCTTCGCGTTCGATTCCTAGCGAGTGTTTTTTTTAATCCAATTGTGCGTAATATTAATAGTAGTAGTAGTAGTAGTAGTGTAGTTCATGCAAATTATTCGTTTCGCTAGCATTCAAAAGGGATATTCCTTCCTCTACTATTGATTTTGCCGCTAGCCACGCGTATTTAATCATTGACACGAAGAAAGGAGCGAAAAATATCATTTATGAATAATTTGCATTAAATATAATTGTTAATATTGTGCACAAAACATTGAAAAAATTTCCTGGCAGAAGCGGAACGTGAGTCAGCAGGGTCATAGGCGTAGATCCAGTCTACTGCGTTACGAACGCTTGTTTGTATGGAGACACACTTAACGGTACACAAAGAACGGGCCAAACAACGTTAGTTTTTCTCAGAATCTAGGACGCAATAGGATAAAAGCACGTACCTGGGTACTTGGAGGAGTTCCGTGTATAACATAGTTGAGACTCATCGAGATCCGTGTCGGACGGATCCGGGACGGGACGGTGTTCCCCTTGTAAGTTTACTTCATAAAATTCTACTTAATGGAGGTATAATATAATCAGCTGCAATAAGATCTTTATTTATTAAATTGTCAAACTACATTTTATATAAGGATTTTTCAAACAACATTAAACTGTACAATGGGCTTTGACATGAGGTCAAGTCTTTGTGGTACCCTACATTAGGCTCTGTTGCATATTACCGTTAACTCTAGCTCTGTGAATTTTCGTTTTATTTTGCATTATGTAGTTGTGCGTGCTGCATTATAGAATATTAATTCCTAGAAGTGAAATCATATTAATATTAATATTCACGCTGTCGACTACTCAGGGCGGTTCGACCATAGAAGAAGTATTGAAAAACGCTAGGTTGAGAGAGAGAGAGAGAGAGAGAGGGAAGGTTTAACGGTTAGAGGTAAAGAATGGCTACTGATTAATACCATGCATAAATATAGCATATTATAGAAGTTCTGTATTTATCACAGTTTATTTTATTTTGATTTGCTGCTTACAATTCTTCAATTTTTCTTATTAAATTGCAATGGCCTCGTATAAATTAACTATTTATAAGATAGATTTACAGCATCTCTCTATTTCGAATTCTGAAAATTGACAGCATCCACCAAATTGCATCTGCACTATTTATGTGAGATACTTCTATAATCTCGAAGGAAACGGAAATACCTTATTTATGACGGTATATCTGTTTTTCATGTTATTGTATCGATCTGGTATTTGATAGATACGTATTTGTTACGGGCGAAATGTACGAGAAAATGTACTAAATATAAACGAAGCTGTTTATTGCGTTGGTAGACAAGGATATCGGATCTTGTGTTGTAGGAAGTTTTAAGGAAGTTGGTAGTTTAGGTCGGTTGGAATTTAGCAATGTAAGGATATTGAGTTTAATGCAGTAGATTACGTATATTTAGACTTACTTTATATAATTATCGTATATTAATGGTTAAAATGTTTACGTAGGCGTCATTGTATTGTGCTGTGACTTGCTTTTGAATTAGTTTCATCATTTTGCTATTAGTATAGTGGTCTATAAAACTACACCATGCACACCACTTATGCTCTATATTTTAGTGTTTTGTACTGCTGTTTTTACTGCTTTTTGATAAAATTTGTATTAATCGTGTGTAAAAGTGTTAGATTAATTGTATTTGTCCAGGTAATGCAAATATGTACATATAGGTATCTACATACATGTAAAAATGCGTGAACTGATTTAATTCTTTTCAGTTGCTAACCTGTGCTGCATATCAAATTTAATTATTTGCACATTATGTTGTTTCACTATTTAAATTTAATTAAATAGGCGCCGACCAGTATGTACCTGTTTTCTGTTATTTGTGTTTACTTCTTTGATAGAAAATCAATAGGATTTCCACAATTTAACGTATATTAGCTTGAAACAACATAATAGGTTGTCTGCCATGTTTATAATATTGGGTATCTATTCATTTTTGCGGATTTATCAAGGTTAGAACAGGATCCAGTTCTGTAATCTTTTTGGTTTTTGTACATATATGTAAGTTGTAAACATGTATGTCGTGTCTGTAATAGCTGCTACTGCTTTACTAATTATTCAGTGTGTCCATGATATCTAGGCATTTCATGAAGTGCATTTTACTAGTTTGCACTTAGTGTATTCACATATACATATGTATGTAATTGCACCATTCGTCCAGTTTAAATTCGCATTTGTTGAAATGAGAGGCGTTATTTATGCCGATAGTGAAATAAAAACTGGAATGAAACAAATCTTCAGATTGTCCTTCTATTTATGCAAGTAATATTTTTTTTAATAACAGGAGTACATATATGTATATCACGAATTATCTGTTGACAGCGTAGCTTTTGTGACCTATTATTACACAAAAGCATCATCTTCTTACAAACGCATTTATTAGAAGAAAATTGGCTGCCAGAAGCTTTGCATTTACAGTGTAAAAACTCCTGCCCTCCAGTACACTGATTCATAAGGCTTGTTCCAACCACCTCTGATTACCGTAACATTATCGTACAGTACTTGCGCAGTGTGAAAATGGTGTTCCATGGCTGCGCAAGTACTGTACGATAATGTTACGGTAATCAGAGGTGGTTGGAACAAACCTATAGCGTCTCTCACAAACAAAACTTTGCCGATACCTATGTCGTCTTTCTTCAAAAATTGCCAGCCAGCGTTAATGGTATTTCCCCGACCAAACCACCTCCCATATTTTGGGAGATCCTGGACCGCGGTTGCCTATACACTGCCAAATAACTCTTTCTTCACCTCTTTGTTTGGCGAACGATGTATGATCTCTTGCTTATTGCTTGGGAAGATACCGCATTTCTTGAAACCAGAAATCAAATTATTTTCCTTTTAGTATCCCCATTAGTTGCGATGGAAATCTGTCTTTGGTCAGTGTTCTACATCGAATGCCTTCAGCAGATTCATTCCATACTTTCAAGATGTTCCTCCAAGCTGATTTCATTGGGCAGAAGTATGCGACATCAAGAGGCTGTGTCAGGTGTGTAGAGTTAGGAGGAAAACATATAAATTTAATGTCATTCGCTTGGCATGCGTTCCAACTGTTACATTAATGTGGGAAGACAGGTTGTCGTCAAGAAGAACTTTCACTTCTTTTTGCTTCTTAAGTCTTGGTAACAGCAAACTGAAAAACTAATCTTCGAATGTGGCACCGTCAAACCATCCACTCTTTGATCGGTTGTATCTACGCCCTGAAGGTCAATTTTCCATCCACGCTGTCCATAGATGTTCTTCTCTATAAACAACATATGGAGCTAGCATTTCCCCCTTTGCGTTTCGACAGAGCATCATTGATGTAAAAGTCTTGGAAGAATCAATGACCCATTCAATATACTGGGTACCTGTGTGTTCTAGGAATTTTTTCAGAAGAGACTAGAAAGAAGTATTATATTCTATTATCTTGAATTTATTGTATCATATAGTTATGAGATAATAGAGTTCAAGCTTTGCTCTTATGGGTCAATGTTACCCCAGTGGCATACAAAAACTTGCCTCTTTTCAAACTTCATAAAATACTATGAATATAGCAAAGAATGTACCTATTCAAATTTAAACTTACATTATTTTACCAATCATATTTAGTAACTTTCGTTGTACTTACCAATTTTTTTCTGTTGAAGATGCAGTTTCACCATACAAAACATGTATTTTCGGTTAGGCCACAATTACCCTTAATGGGCTAATGTTACCCTAGTTCACGGTACAGATTCAGAAACCTCGATTACTATTTGTTAGCATTTTTTCAGCTGCGGTTTCCTTTCGAGAATCAGCTCCTGAGTCTTGTGTTATTTGCTCCTGCTTGCAATAACCGCATAAAACATTATCAGCTGAGGTAGAAGACGGCCAACATGCTCGATAAAAGTAGTTTTGACTCAATTCACACCGGAATTCTGCTTTTTCATGTTAGAGAAACATATGTAACATGTAAGTATTCTTTTTATTGAAGCAGCTAGAGTACCTTATCGGTAATTATATCTGATACTGTATTTTTTTTTGTCAAGGTAACAGTATCTACGTACTATTGTATTATATGTGTAGAACTAGTACTATTGTATTAGTACTAGTAGGATCTTGTTCTGTCTCAAGTAGTGGTGCAGGAAGTGCAAGTAAGTTGTCCGCCATGTGCATTTTCATTAAATAAATTTTCAAAATTTTCTTCAGTTTCTATGGTATTTGCCAATGCCGATGGCATTTGAGTTGAACCAAGTTTCGGGTCACAACCACAAAGAGTTTTACATGGAGGATGACTGATTCTTCTGTGATGTGAGCTATTTTCAAGTTCAAACGTGCAAGGTATTTCACCATCGGTATATACATACGTATATTGTAGCCACTTAGAGTAATATAGCACTTCATGAAAACTCTGGACATTTCACGAACAGCGGTCAGATACT
>SMLS01072440.1:0-28566 GCA_004785975.1 Popillia japonica
CATGTATCTAGAGTAAATATATTAAATTGTGTAAGGTATAGAGGATTGTTTTATTCTCCATATATTACATTTCACCTTACAACATGGATTATTTCAACTAGAAAAAGAATGCTATTCGAGCTTGGTTGGAGAGCAAACATATACGTCGTGTGCGTTGTCAAAACGAGAGTTGCTTCATATTTATCGCAAGTCAAACATAATTACAATAAATGCATATTAGAAGATATTGCAGACAAATTTGGCCATACAATACTACGTCTACCACCATACCATTGTGTGTTAAATCCCATTGAAATGGTGTGGGCGCAGGTCAAGCATTATGTGCGTATGAATAATACAACATTTAAAAGTGGAGATATCACATCCTTGATTCAGCAAGCTTATGCACAAGGTTCAACAGAACATTGGAAAAATTACATTGCCCATGTTAAGAAAGGTATATCAATAATTTAAGTTAATTTCTGGTAACACTAATATTATTTGTTGCAGTGGCAGATGAAATGTATTTGTATGAATACAGACTCTAGCTCATCTACACTTGAAGACAGTTCGGAATCATCTGATTTAAACAATAACGCACTTGCTCAAATATAAATACCTGCTCGGACATATATGTATATGTATATTTAGGATTCTAAATATATCCCTAATTACACCATTGTTTATAAATATACATATATTTCCAGATTATATTTTATATACTTTCTCAAAAAATTATTATTATTATATACATATATGGTAAGAACTATTTGCGTGCAATAAATAATACAATATCAGTCAGTCTTGCATTAATGTGTTATATGTGTATAATAATATTATTGATAAATAAACCAGTTTTCTAATATTACTATGGTGAGTTATTATAGAATTTAGTTTAAAGCAAAAAGTATCACATCCTCCTATTCTTTTTATTAAAAGCCATTTTATATAATGTATAATTGAAGAAATAAAAAAAAGAAATATTGGTTAAAATTATGTTTGTCATTGTCACATTTTCTGCCGACATGAACTTAACACAACCCGACAACAATTTACGGAATTCCCATACGAGCTGTACTGATTTTTTAGGTGGGAACGAGCTATAATATCAGAAAGTTTAAGGTCAATATTCTGTTCAAATGATTAATTAGTGGTTTAGCTACACAAATTTATTTATTTATTTAGTACACAGTACAATGCACCAATTACGTGGCAAAAGAATAAACTAAACATACCTAATTCAAAGGTCGTGCGCACTATTTACAAAAATTGAAAGTAGAGATCTAAACTATAAAGTAATAATAATTGACATTGTGCACCAGCCACTTATGAAATCAAAAACATAACAAGTGTAAATAATAATAAACATCATAATAAGTGTAACAAAATAAATCTATTTAATAAAATAAATCGAAGTCTGCTTCAAGGCGAATAAAGACTTGATTCTTTAATTAATTATATAATAATAAATACACATATAAAGGTACTTTTTAAAGAAGAAGTAGGTAATGCCGACGATTATTAAAAAGAACAAATGAAAATAAATTAGCGGCCGACAGAGAGGAGCTCCTTAAGGCCACTTTACATCATGCTAGGGTGCGTTTCAAAAATAAGGTCGGACGTCGTCGTGTGTTTTGCCGCGGTTTCAAAATTCTGGTTGTGCAACTAGAATGTATCCAAATCTACAGTCGGACGTCCAACGTCGAACGCGCACCGAACATAGTTACTAATTTTGAAACACACCCCTAGATTCATACTTTTTCTATACTAGATTCTATTCTAGGATTTTCTAAATACTTTTTTAGGTGGGAGTACAACAAATCAATACATGATGGCGCTACTAAACAGCTCTACCAACTTGACCAACACAACCTACCTTCGTTTCCAATAATATACTAAACTTGTATTTATTTTCCGATGTTGGCCAATCTGCCAAAAGTACTTCTGCGTATGTTCTAAGATCAATTTAGAAACAAAAATAGGACAGAATCTAGTTTCTAAAATAGTATAGCATCTAGTATAGTTTGGTGTAAAGTGGCCTTTACATGATACTTTTTCTGACTATTTTTTCTAGTTTCTAGAAAATAGTATAGAAAAAGTATGAATCTAGCATGGTAAAGTGGCCTTTAAGTGAACAGAGAAAAATATCGCACTTATAAAAGATACGATTGTATAGCGAGGATATAAACGTAAGTGGAGACGAAACATAAGGTTGGTTCTAGTTCTAGCATTCTTACTACGTGCCTCAAGGGATGGAAATGCAAAGGCGTCAAGCAACACATCATATGGAAAGCTTCTCACTGGATAATTGTGATGCGTTCTAAACACTAGACACTTTAGAAACCTTCTCTGCAGATTTTCAATCATGGTATTATAGAAATCATAATAAGTACTGCATATGATACAAATCGTAGTGATGCCAAATGTGGCGATGTGTGAAGGTTGGATAAGTTGTGTTTCTTGTCAGAGGTAAGCACATAGTTTTTGGATTTAGTAAATTTTTCTTTTTCTAATATCCGGGGTAAAAACCAAGGCACAGACCGGTTAGACGAATGTATGTATAATTACAAATCTAAAGGTACAGCGCATTATGCTTTATAATTATTTTATGCAATTAACTCCAACAATCAATAAAAGATGAAACTTTTATTAGAAAATTTCCACTTTACCGAGTAAAAGAGCGTAAGTACTACCGCTTTCTTCACATTTGTTTCTTACTCATTCACCGTTCATCAAAGAGAATTTAAGATTTATAATTTTCTAACATTGCAAAGGACTACAAAGGCAGATATCTGTTAAAAGTAACGAGAAAGAAAAAACAAATTGATTTTATTTTAAAAAGCGCTTCTTTTGTAAGACACCGAGTTTTTAATTATCTGCAGAGAGATTTAAAATTTATGTGCCGGAGCTCATATTTTTAAAACCTTATTCCTCCCCTACTCCTTCGGGACGTTGCATCTGGTCGACTGATGAGTTTTTAAATTGTTCTAAACAAGTTTGAACGATAAGTTCTGTTTGTTGCTTGTTACTTGAAAGTTTAGCACGTATTTCGGTCGTGTCAAGAAGGTTATAGTAGATGTGGTGGATTAATAGGGTACACAATGCCATTATACAGGGTGTATTTGAAATAAAAGTAAAGACTATGAAAAATGGAAAGATGTTTTATTAAACTTAAATCCAAAATATTTTGCGCAAATTCCTTCCAATCAGAGTCAGTCTGTCGAATGTTAAATGTATGTATAAAAAGGAAAATACGACTATGATTACAAAAATTGCAGCTAAGAAACTATCTTTATTTCCCAACAATAGTTTTACTTTTACTACAGTTAAAAAATTCTCAATCGTTGTTTAAAGTAATTCCATAAATTGGTCACATTTAAAATAAAAGTTCCTTTATTAATCAGTCGCCGATAGTATTTTCATACGTAATCAAATTGATATTATTAAACTCTTCATTCACAGCTACTTAAAAAACCTGACACATTAGCGATATTTCGTAGTTTTTATGACATCGACAGCTGTTTCTGCGATCTCTTGCGTTACTTCGATGTAACATATTCTCGATTCATAGGCAGCGCATATTACAATCTAAGGCAGATTTTAATTTTGGCATTCGCGTCGTAATTGAACAAAATTTTTTGGATCTATATTCTAGATAATTGTATCTTACCATTCTTAATATTTTTTACTTTTATTTCAAATACACCCTGTATATATTACAGCGCTAAGAATTTTTAGAAATTTAATATATGTACATATATTATAATGTTGTAATACTTTGTTTATATAATATATTATAGTTTGCTCCCTCAGATTTGAAATTGTTTCTACGACAAAATTACTGAATAACTATTTCACATTATCAACAAATGTTATTGGAAAATTTATTCCAAAATTTCAAGTAGTTTAGTTTTTCTGTATTTAAATAAAACAAGAACCTTAAACAGGATCGATTCAACAACCTGGGTAAACAAATATTTCTACTATAGAAAGTCAGAGGCAATAAACAAATGAAAATATGCTCGTAGTATTATAACAGCAAGTATTACTTAAATGTGACGAAAGAAATAAATTGCATTGTGAAGTTTTACGGAAATTACGAAAGTTTTTCACTTCTTGAAATGAAAACGGTTGCTACAGGCACCGCCTCTTAGAGCAGTATTTTACTGAGATGTACTGGCAGATTTCAAAGGCAAGTTTTTCCTCTTAAGCCTCTTATACACTACAAAAACAATGTGTAACCTAACTTGTAGCACAACATGCAGAGTGTGGATGGTTTTAGTGGGACAAACAACATGTATTTTGTTTCCGTAATGGTTCTCATGAATTCTACCGGCTCTAGCGTCTGCAGCTTTCATATTAATACAATAATTAGCAATTAATGGAAAACTATTTACCGCGGAACTAAATTAAAAAAATGAGAAACGAAGGGAAAGCTAGTTACTTTCGAACTTAAAGCACGAGAGTTCACTTGGTTAACACAGGAATAACAAAAAGTTTTGAATAACTACAATTTAGTATAAACAACTAGTTTTACAATTAAAAGGAGGTGGATCTCCTGTCAGCAATGCTATGTCTGTAAATACGTTTCGTCATTTTAACCATTCCTTTCTATGTACCTATTAGAAAAACAATACATTATCGCATTCAACAGTTTATGCGACTAGACGATTTATTTCAACCTTTAATGATGACAGTGTTGTGTTAAGTGAAAAAAACATAAATGAATACATTTGAAGGACAATCAATATCTGGAAGCACCTTCCTATGTATACTCTAAGTTCAGTTCAGTAAAATTTATGTCCACACTATAGGGTTGATTTTGGAGTCGCTATGAAGGCTATTTGCAAATTCATGGTAGTCGTACAAAATTAACAGTCGTTATGTAATGCGTTCACTTTAAAAGGTCATCTAGTTTGTGTTGACATTTTGATAGAAAAATATGTCAATAAATGAGTATGTATTTTCTTTTATATAAACATAAATTCATGTGATATTTGATTAGTGTCAATTGTCAATCACAATTAGCAGTGAAATTCTTATTGTTTTTCAGTTCTAAACATAGATTTTCAAATGGCCGTCACTTTAGAACAAAAGATTGTTTTTGTAAGATTCGGCTTAGTACCGAAATGGTAATAAAATTCATGGTGCATGGATCTACTCGGTTTAGAACGAAAAATTTAAAATTGAATTTCCACACTTTGCAGTGGATTATATGCAATTTAAGGAAACTGTGGATGGAACTTTAAAACTGTGTTCTGAAAGTGATAGCCTTTCAAGAAAATCAGACAGCTGAGCAATTAAGGGACGTAAACCTTAACTTGTAAATCGTGTGGAAGAAATTAAATGAACACCAAACTGTTCGAAACTTGAGTCAACAAATCAGCCGTTCTGTTGGTACTTGGTACAACTAACAAATTACTAAAAAAAGATTTATAACTTTACCCATACCGTGCGACTGCAGTACAAGAATTCTTAGAAATTGATTACCCACGTACACTACTAATTTTGTATTTGGTTTGTAAACATGAACAATAATAATGGAAAGCCCTCACAAAGAGTCGTCTGTACTGATGACGCATGATTTTGTGGCACGAGATACTTAAACTCAAAAACTACAAGAATTTGGAGCAGTGAAAATCACATGTAATTATTGAGAAATCGCTACATCCAGAGAAAATAGGTGTTTGGGTAGCGATAAGCCAGAGGCGGATCACTTGACCAATATTTTTTCAAGGAATCTTAACTCCTCAAAGCTACCGCCTAGAGATTCTAGAACCAAATATTAGTCAGTTAGGTGATGATAATGAAACTCAAAACGCATATTTCCAACAAGATAGGGCACCTTGTTACTGTACTGCGGAATCGTTGGATTACTTAAAAAAAATTCTTGATCAGCGCATAATTAGTCGAATAGCTCCTCATTTTGACTAAAATTGGACTTTTAGAAATGTAATCTGAGAAATTTGTGATACAAAAAATAGAACATTTATATAGCTACTATTCGTTCTCAATGAAATATAAATATGTAGTTACGTGAATGAATAATAGAACCATTATCAATTTATTTTAAAACGCGCAAAATAGATAATTATGGTACATTTTCGTAAATTATTATTGCTTGCTCCTACAGGCTTAATTAGCGATTACATTGGCTAGCAGATATTAAACAAAAATATATGTATTTGTTATAATCCATTGCTTCTCCTTTCAGACTATAATATATCAAATGCATTTGCTGTTGTAGGAACTTCAGTAAATATTGTATGTTTGTATATTGCGTAGTAATCAATGTCTATTAGCCCATATGATTGTGTAGCTAGGAAATTTAATGAAGCCGAGGGGATTTGCTTCCCTTCCCCTTTGTTTGTTTTATGTATGAACGTTCCAATATCGTTGTCCATAGTTTCATTTAGTTTCCTTATTGGATTCCGCTGCTACATATATAAAATCACCTACTAGACTCTGTAATTCCCATCTTCTCTACGATACCTATTATATTTTACTTTGCTAAACTAAGAATTCATTTTTAGTTTGCCACACAATCATTTAGTGCAATAAATATGTCTAACTAATTATACAAATGATCCACGACTTCCGATTACCACATATAAAATGTAATACATATAACAATAACAGATTTGATGCTGCAAAACGTACAAATCCATTAATATATGTAAATTATTGTGACTAGACATCGACTAATCTGAAATTAACCGTGTAGGAAGTAGACAATAAGATAATCATATTTTTAAGTCATCACAAAGAAGATCTCGTACATACTAAAATCACTTATGTTTATATTTGAATTCTAAGACTCGGCGCAAACAAACACTTATGGAGAACATATTATCATTTATTATTTATTTTTCGTTATAACTTTCTTGCTGATTTGGTGCTGACGCTTACGATGTAACTATGAATAGTGTAATGTTAGCAGTTTCAATATGTCTTAATATATAAATAAATTATTCATAACACAAAATATACTCAACAAGACTGTGTTGTCGTATGTATTTAAACTGCTAAACAGACCACCCGCTATATTATTTGATTTTTAAATTGATGATATAGTTCCAAAGTTAAATCAGGCCAACATTTCCAACATAAAAAATTGGAGAACATTTGATCGAATGCATCAATAATAATTAAGTAGTAGCAAGTAATTTGACCCACATTGAATGGGCGCTCCTCCCAATTCAATCAAGAGAAGTAAATATCATATACATACTATCATCATTAAACTACTCTTCTGTTAAATGTTCACTTCTACTATGAATTAAATAAATACTGAAAGGGGCTAGTGAGTAATATTATATAGAAGAAATACTAACATATACATATGTAAGTTTAGTTTATACAAAAGGTTTTTCATTACAAGTTCTGAGATGTTATACTGAATTACTGACGACATTTAAAAGATTAATCCAAACCTGAAAGAATGTCACACTTGGTATTTAAGAATTAATGGTCAAAATATATTCTTTTAATTCAAGTAGCTTCAATTACTGGATATGCTGAGTATATGTGGTTCAGAGAAGAAGTTGACCTCACAGCAGTCTGTAGAAGACTAGAATTTGAAACCAGAACTTGGAAAACTAAACAGAGAAGAAATGGAATGTACACCTTAATTCAGTTACTTACTACAGGCAAATTAAAAAATCATTGCTTGTTCGAAAGTGTTTTCTTAGGTAAGTTTTCAATAGTTTATGTAACATATTTGGTTTAATTAAACATCTTTCGTAACCACTTCAACGTTATTTAATTCCTTTCATACTTATGTATTGTGAGGTTTTTGGAAACATTTAATTTAGCACATTTGACAAGGGCAGACGTCTGAAAAACATCTTATGAAGTGATCTGATCAATTCCGTCCATAAGTTATTTATTGACACAAAGTCAACCTACTGGAATCGCCTATTCGCCGTAAGTTCAATAATAATAATCAAGATCAAACAAGATCAGTCGAGTGAGAATTCACACCATTGCTGCACTGCTCCACTTCTTGAGCCAAAACATACACTACGGGCCAAAAGACATGACTACAGTACAATAATTGGCAAAGTTTTCATCCACAGAGAGTGAAGTTCATATTCAGTGACAAGTATTTCAAGATCATTATTATAGCACTGACAATATCAAAAGAATGAAATGTATACAGAAGTTGAGTATCATCGGCGTAAAGTTGAAATTGACAATACTTTAGACATTTAGTTATACTAGAACTATAAATTGCAAATAATAAAGAACCCAAGATACTACCTTGAGAAACTCCAGATCTGACAGATAGCTGATTTGCTATTTTACCATTAATACGAACTTGCTGAGTACGATTCTCCAACTAAGATAGAAAGAAGTTTGATCGAAACCAATAGAGCGCAAGGTAGCTAACAAAAAGGAATTGCTAACAATGTCAAACGCTTTCGAATGATCGAGAAGCACTACTATCGTCACCAATCATCCAGCTTTAAAAATTTCATCTGTAATATGTAATATATTGTTATATCAATTCAAAGCCAGAATATTGGTTCAGATATGCGAATTCTATACGCACGTATAGACGGGAAGCATTAAGATGACTTTCTGCAGTATTTGAACAAAGAAACGATCATTATCTTAAAGATGGTAATTGAGAATGATCGCGCCTAATTAATTACCAAAGTTTTGGTGAAGCTCAATAAAACAGTAACTACATACCTACATATATAAGCCCTGCCAGCCCTTGTAGGAAAATTATAGATACCGTTAGAAATGCACGTACGCTACGAAAGAATGGATGCAAAATAAATGAAGGAAAGAGAAGAAGAACGAGAATGTGGATAACAACTAAAGACATAATCTAAGCTAATCACTTCCGCCAAGGATCAACTGTCTATACTACAGATCACAGATATTTACAAACTCGAAGAATTGCATCAAGAATATCTCTTTTGATAATCACTTTATTTCGTTAATGTTAAAACGTGCAATTGATGTATTTATTATACACGAAGTTTAAAATGAGTACTACACACACATGCATACCAATTGCTGCAAACAATTTATGTATCTATATATTACACGCGTTGTAGTTGTAAATAGTAGTAAATTAATTTTCATTAATATTTTACAATTTTAATTGCTATAAACAAGAGTTCTTTATTATGTTACACGAAAGTATTGCTTTCCAGTTGTACAGCGTATTTATTTCAGTGGATGAATAATTATGTAAGCGACTTACATTAATTCTAATGTAAATCATACCTAGATCACTGTATTTCGTCAAAAAGTATTATTTCCTATACATATTACAAAATTATAAAAGACTCATCACAAGTGATCTATAAAGGAAAGGCCTATTAAGCAAGTCGATGCCGTTAATTTCCTCGCTCCGAAAGATGACCTTATTGTTAAAGCAATGTCTAGAGAAGTGGCCTAGATTGCGAGTTCCCAAAGGTATTACAGGTAGACAGTTCAGCGTAGCGCCAGTATAATTCATGGTTAAAGCAAATATCTAACGATTTAAACGTAGGAATTAAATTTGAGTGGTATATTCATTAAATTTTAGGATGCCGCTATTTAATTTGCATCTTGTTTCATATCAACATTACATATCCCAGGCGGCCCTTATTCGCAATGGAGATCGTCAACATCCATCTTTCTCCTACAGCATACACTAAGACAATAATGTTTATTGCGCATACGTTAAACAATCTCCATATATAATGCGGATTTGATTAAGTTTCTGTTATTTTGAAACGAACGAAACAAAGTGGCGTGAAGTTAGAGCGAGATAACACGAGACTGCGGCACAACCAAAGCACAAAATTAATGAATGCGGGACCACGTTACACATCTCTGGAGGAATTTCATTAACCGGGCATAAATCCCTAACGATTTTAGTGGCCAACGAACATTAATAGCAGGAATAGTTGGCGAATCGAAGACGATAGGAACCTGTCAACAAGTTTGGATTATTAGATGCTTCGGAAAATACTTCTCGATGAATTCTTGACATTTCAGGTGCTACTATCAGAGCAGACTTCAGAAAAAACAATACTTATATGTATTCAGTGATGTGTTTGTTAATTAGTTAAAAATACTTAGTGTGATGGTTTGGATAGCTATGATTATGTTTGATATCGTAAAAGGCCGAAAGCATGAATAGCTACTTTGTGATTGAGCCTATGCAATTTGGAATTTCTTATGTGTAGTTCAATTTTAGAAAAGCTCGTTAAGTCGAATAGGCATTTTTTCAAAAAATAATTTAAAAGTTATAGCAGACCTAAACCAATTCAAAATGCAAGATGGACTTTGGATTTCGAATATATTAACTTTTAATTTTTGGCATTTGTTATTGCATCAACATATGTACTTGCTTCTCTAGAGTTCTTTATGGCCAACAAGATATCATTGTATAAGTTTTAGTTATTGCATATTTACGATATTACACTAAAATGAAAATATTAAACAATAGTGGTTTATTACAACATCGCATGTAGGTGGAGGTGAACTGCATGAACTTTACTTTTAAGCGTGGATTACAAAACTCGTACCATACATGGTCAGTTTAATAATACACTATCGACTGAAAAATATTCAATCAGTTGACTGCGCTTTATGTACAGACATCCGTTGCATAACAGGATTTCAAGTTGTAGACAAGTTTGGTTATATTCAAGGCCAACAAAAATGTAGGAAATAGTTGAGTTGATAAGGTTTTGTTAGTTTTCATTCAAGCTTACTTGAAAATAGTTTGTATATGCCCAACACTATATGAATTCATTAAAATCACAATGGCAGGAACTATCAAAGTCCTAACTACACAGCATTAGAATACCACCATGGCATTTCCATAATGTATTATCTATTGCAATCCCTTACAACCAGTCATTCGGCATATTATGAAAGTGAAGCTTGGTAGAAATAGAGTTACTGCTTCTAAGCAATTATTACATCAACTTCCCATGATATAGAGACCACTAGTCCACATTATACGTGAATGTGTTGTAGCCAAGTAGAGACGCTAAAGTATCCACTAATTGCCAAAAATACAACGTATAAGATGCTATGCCAGCATGAACTAAGGAAAAATCCTCATATATTCTGGGACGTTGGAGTGTGTTTCCTTGGATTTTGACATACTCTAAAAATACCACGATATTTCCAAAAGCCACCGTTGCCAAATAAATCATGACAAATTTTCTCTCCAGCTCTTGCTCATGCCTTTAATTGTACCTTCCTTAAGTATATCTCTTTTATGACAGTACCTAACATTTATCTATTCTGACAACGTGTTGACCACACTTTCAGGCTTTAGATCTGCACTATAGCACCATATAGATATGAAACTAGTTTATTCAAGTCAAATATGTTGATGAGCTGTCTTATAACCACGCTTGAAAATTTGTTTTCTGTAAGTGATCGTAATAATGAAGATTTTGCCAATTTGCAAGATCATTACTATCACAAAAAAAAACAAAGTTGTTAAGAAGTCACCTCTGGATGTAGGCAAGAGATTTTATCCGATGGAATAATGGTCTCCTCCATGCGCTTGCGATCTCTTCCTATGAAGACATTTGAAGGCGGAGATTCTAAATATCGCCCTCAAACTCTATAGGAATATAAGTAATTCGTAACAAAAGTGCCGGAATGACTCTATACAAATAGGCATCGCTTGTGGCCAACATTTAGATAACATACTTCCAAACCTAATCCCCAAAGCGCCGTTACATTATCTAGAGATAAGTAAAAAAAATCTCCCACATTACATCTTTTGCTGTTTTTGTAAAATTTATCTTATAACTGCGAAGCACCATTATGCTGCACCCCATATGAATCTTAGTAATGGTTTTGTAACTGAAATTCCACTGTTGATTTGTACTACAGCTTATAATTATATATAATTAAGTGTTTTATTACATATGTCGTAAGATAAAATCGGAATTTTCTTGATTAGTGCAAATAGAAAAGCAGGAAGCAACAGTAGCAGCTGTTTTGCATAAAAAATTGCACACACCCAATATTTCTATGAAAATGCGTTCAACTTGATTCGTCTTTTGTTTGTCTACACCAACAAAAAACGTAAAAGTTCATATCTAGTAATAAAGTTCATGTGTAATTGAATATCTAATTAATACGACCCTGTCTCTTAAAGTATACAGTAGGGTTCCTTACATTTTTTCCTGTTTCCTTCAGTCATTCTGTGATATTCAGTTGACATATGGCAGTTGAATATCTAGCCCGCATTGGCTTGTTTAAACATCATAGAAATGTAACATTACGAAGATGCATGCCAGATGAGACGAGGAGAACGGGCGGTTGAAATCATGATGCTCAGGCAAGTAGCTAATGTGTGAGCGAGAGAAAGTAAATCGATTCGGATGTCTCCCGTTTGATAAACATGGTGACGATGAGTCAGATAGTGGAGGCATGTGATGATGGTAAAGGGGTAACAACCGTTCCTTCATGCGGCTGGTTGTACTCTACGAATGTAGTTCGAACTGCGAGAAAAGGAGAAACTTTGCGGTAGTGGCTGTAGCAGCACAGCTGGAATCTTGACGAGTAATCTCTATTCGTACATACGTGACAAGTGTATACATACGACAAACGCTATGTAGAAGTTCCGATACTATGCTGGCGTCCGAAACTATATTTTTACTTGCAGAACCAAAGGGTTACTTGATGCGAGTGTTAAATTTCTCCGTGCGTTGGAGTTTACGAGCAAAATTTATGTGAAATACAGATTCTCTTACTAAATGTTTGTGAGAATATAATGAAGATAATATAATGCGAGGTGTTATTTTGTACGTAATTTATCAGCCGTCTAATTTGCTAGATTTATGAATTTATCCAAACAGAGCAACCAATCAGTTATTGCATACGTTTAGTCAGTGATTACTGTATGGGCAAATACCATACGATCATTTTTTTATCCTTTAGCAAACCATGGAATTATTAATGTATGTATGTGTTGTTAATTCACACTTAAAAATGTTTACAATTAATCCTGAAGTTTTTCTGATAGAATCATACTTTAGAAATAGTATAAAATTAGAAAATGGAGAATGGTCGTACTTTTTGTAGCCTCGTATAGAAGAAATTCGGGCAATTTTCCGTGAAACAAGGTTTATGTCCCGAAAACCAGGTGATGGTAGACAACTAAAGCGGACAGTTGAATATGTAGCAGATGTTGAGGAACGAATTACTCAATCACCTAAGAAATCGATTCGTAAGCTTTCACAACAAACATAACTGTTACATATATGGGACCTGGGAAATGACATTGCATAATTTAAGGAATGCCTTCAATAACATGAGACGAAGAGTTGTGTTAGTTAGACAAAAAATTCAGCATGGTTATTAATGTCTGTTGCTAATTAATATTCCAGAGAATTGGATTCGAATTATATTCCAGAGAATTGCACATGTACATGCACATGTCAATCATGTTATTTACAACTACATATGTATTAGCATGGAAGTATGAAACAAGTAAGGGACGCAACTCCAAACACTAATGTCAGCATTGCACCTTAGTGTTCATTAATGGTACTGAAAATATGTATATTTTCGTCAGTAACTTTATTACTTAGGAATAATAATTACTAACTAGAGTAATTCTGTTGAAGAATAATACTGAATAATGCAATAACAAAAGTGGTTAAAGGCATTTCATTTTTGTTGTGCTATAAAGTATTATTCTTATATATTGGCACTGTAGTGTATTCAATTAATTTGTTGAAATTCTTTCAACCACCACCCTTTAGTTTCTCTCTTTCTATTTCTATACATTCTCTGACACAAATTTTGCAAGAAAAGATTACTATTGGATAATTTTTCAGGAATCTATAATTTCTTTGAAATACTGCGACATAATACATAAGTTAATGAAAATCCTATTGGTGCGTTATATTGAAGAATATTATGAAAGTTGTCAGTATAGAAGTATTCTCAATATCGGAAGACTTGTTTTGTTGACACTATTCAATTTATAATAATTTGATATGTGAGTTGACTTACGAGAAGTTTTCTTACAGCTTAAAAGGTAACAGATATTAGATTTTTTCACTCAAACAGTGACTTTGCAGTTCATCTTCTAAGACTGAAATCTATTCGTGTCAGTAGGTATTGCATTTCCTTTCTATGTAAACTAGATGATTTGCTCTCATCTGATTCTGCATCTTTTCATTTTGGAATCTTATCTAGTTTTCCTTTGTGGGCGCCACCATCATTATCATTGGAATCGTGTCACTTATTTATTATGTTTGCCATTTTTCTCATTTTTCAATTTTAGAATAACTTTTTGTGCTGGATTATAGAACAATCATTCACTTCTCCTGCTTCCGGTTTAAAATATTTCGTTTTATTACTGATACTTTATGGCAATTAGTTCAACTCTTCAAATTTAATTTGGGAAACTTTGGCCTTTTATTATATTTTATTATGTAAATAATGTTGCGGTGTTAAGTATCTTCCAATAGTAAATGGTAGTTCAACTAGAGTAACGATTTCGCGAATCGTGCCGCAACTGTCTCTGATAAGATCTGAACAAGTAACCATATTTTATTACTGCTCTATCTATTGTTGTGTGTCACTAATGACGCAAATAAAAAAAAATGAACTGTTTAGAAAAAATCAGATTATAATGTGAATATAAATATTTTACAATGGTTAACTAAAACAACCCACGCTCTGCACTTACCTTGTAATTTCCCAATTTAATTAAATGTTGTGTGTGTTTTTGTATCCTAAGTCCTCTTGTGAACGTTGTAATCTCCTCCCTTCCGTTTCAAATCTTTTTATTCCTCTCTCAGATTTTCTTTCACTGTTCACTGTTTTAATTTGGATGGTTGAAGTTCCAATGGGGCACTTTTAAACTTTTAATTGCTTCTTAAACGATGTATTTTGTTCACATACATACGTTTTTGTGCCTTCTCTTCCTCTGTCAATCGTCAAAACTTGTAAACAACTGTCCCCTCCCTTTTGTTTTTCCGCTTCACCCAGGCCTACCACTCCTTAAATTGCCGAATGTACTGCTTGATATTTTAAAAAAATTATTTTTGCAATTCCAGCTTGAAATTTATGGTTGTTGTGCCGAAATAAATGTAATTATGTATTGTGTGTGTTTGGATTGTGTTTTTAAAATAAATTTTGAGGAATAAAATTTTTCACATTATAATCTGGGTTTTTTAATTTTTCCCCGTGCACGTCGTTGGTTGGAGTTATTTTTTTTTTATTTTTTTCTAACTAATTAATTAATAATTAATTAATATAATTATTTAATTTAATTTAATTTAATAGTTTTTTTTAATTTTAATTTAACACGAGTAAGGGGATAGTAGTAATCATAACGATAATTAGTGTTTAATTATTTCAATATACAGCAACATAACACTATATACAAATACAGGGCGTTGCAAAAGGCATGTATACATAGTGATGAAGCTGTATTTAGATGAGAGCCTATTGATCACACGAAGAAATATATTTTTGTATTTTCTTTTCCTTTTCTTGCTTACAAAGGTGCCCCCAGAATATGCGCCATAATTGAAGAATTATTTGCGATTTTACAGAGAGTGAGAAATTCTTTGTGAAGGAAGCTCGGATTTCATAATCTTTTGTTCTGTTTAATTCTTTCCGTTTGATGAAATAACTATCCAAAAATCGTCTTGACCTTTTTGTGAGAGATTAGCAATAACTTGCAAACGTTAAATTACACGTAAATTAAATTGTAAAGCTTCAAAAATTGATAACACATACTTGAATAAGCATTATATTCATACATTAATACTCATTACAAAACAATCTAAATTAGTATCTTGTACTTTGTACAAAAACGTTGCAACTCAAGTGTATTAGTATTAAAGTTCATAATCGTAAGCTATAAAAAAGTAAGTACACAGGCATGTAGAAACGATGTATGTAATTTATCCCTGTTGACACACTATTATAAATTCCTTTATTGCATACAATTTGCCGTTATCCATACTCCACTTCCCGGTTCTTTCAAAATTTAATTATCGTCCTGTTATTTATAGATACTCAACGGATAAATTCCGTCCTAAGCGAACCCAAATTGTGCAGAGCGCTTGTGTGTGGTGCGCTTTCAGCTCAATGAACTTTGTTTATGTACGATGAGGTGCTGAGGGGGAGATAAAATAATAAAAATGTGGATAATGCCGCGAATACCACCCAGGAAATTCCAAGTAGACACGACCCGCCCTCCTATTTCGAAATTTATACAAAGGAATTTTAAAACGCTGTAATCACCTAACAATTTTTTTTATGAAATATAAACCTTGAGAGCTAAAGTGAACAACCATTTTATGTTATACTATTTATGAGTCATCGTCAATTCCCGCTGAAAGCGCATTAAAGTTCTGCTGGAACTTTTAGTGAAAGCAAGCATGGAGTGATGAAGTTTCTGATTACAAGTAATCGATAGTTTCTGTTTCGTGACGTATGAATTATTTGGTCAAATATCTTCACATACAAATAATATAACATTTAATATGTTTCCGCGTCATTTATGTTAGCAGTATATGTACTAGTTAAAATAACAAATATAGTGAACAGATTTATTAACAAATTATCACTTCAAAGAATTAAATGAATCTAAATAGGGTGGCCATATTATACTACATATTAACACGATTTTTAGCAATACTGAATAGATAAATTTGATTTTGTTAGAATTATAGGGAATGGATGTTGTTGTTGCAATTTCAGAAATAGACAGTGTCATACAAGAAAAGAAACGTATACGATCAGTAACGTAATGCCAGTTGGCAGGACAGAATAAGGTTAATGACCTAGCTCTACAAATAGAAATTATAGAAAAAATACATTTCACAAGTTCTATAAGTACAAGATTAAAAAAGAGAATCCACGATTGCAGAAGATTCCCGTACGAATCGATATTTAACCCCTTTATTATTTGTTGCACATGTGAATGATCTACTAACAACTACAAAAGCTAACATTATAATGTATGCTGCCAATACTGGCCTCTGGGTATGTGATTCAAGCACACAAAGCTTAATTTTATGGAGGAAAATTTTATTGAATACATTCACTTCCTGGCTCATAAACAACAACTTTAAGCGGATCGTAAAAAAATATTTTTTGTTGGTTTTACCCCCGTAATTAACAAAATAAATGGATCATCATCTTGGCTATAGGTTGTAATTTAGTTCAACAGCTACGAAGTCTTAAATTTATGATGCGGTATCTTGAAAATAGGTTAAAGTTTACTTATTCACTTATTCACTTGGGGCAGTATCCATTCAAGTAAATTTTGTGTGCAGTTATTACCTATACGTTACGCACTGTACAACTTACGAGATGGCATAAGAGATTTTCTACTACCATTCCCCTAAAGATAAGTAGCCACTTATCTTTTAAAGCGCTAATTCACAGAGATAAGCTCACTGCTTCGGAAAGGACGTTTGCCAAAACCGGTGAGCTACTGTGAAATGTTATTTGACCGAGTCCATTATTAACTATGGGAAGGTTGCGGCACAGGGGCATTGTCTGTCAATAAAACGGATTGCTACAAACCTGTCTTCCTTAGGTAGCAGTTTTAGCATGTTACTTAACATCCCAACGCCAAGTAAAGCTCAATTCTCGCTGAAAACTAGGTGGGAGCTTCCTTACTCAAAGCAATATACCTATACAGCAATTGGCACAATATTACATCGCCGCCTGTAGGTATAGGAAGGAAATCATAAAAGAAAGATCCAAATAGTGTGGCAGTGCGTATATAATCCATCAAAATCTATCGAAATAGGGATATCACGTCATCTTGTCTGACAGCAGATATTTGGTCTTGGAGACAAAAGGAGTTGACTAATTCGACATTAAGAACAGAACCCTTTATCTCTCCGCGATGCCAGACTGTATCCAATACGGGTGCTACGTCTATGAATGCCATTTCAGTGAGTGTTTGAATAATGGCGTTTGTCAAACCGAAAAGCCGGAAATTCGTAAATAATTCTTAGAGTTTAAGAATTTGTATTTTTAAATTGGAAGAACATTACAGCGTTGGTTAACGTCTGTGAATCTAGGTCGCGCATGAGGACGACGATGTCGTGCTTCTAAAGCATTTCAGAGTATCCTATTAAGAGGATGACAGTGTTGCGTATGATATGAGAATCCAGGATAGTATCTCGAAATACTACAACTGCAGTCATACGTACTGGAGCTTGAGCATTACCAAACTCGGTAGACTTGAAGTAGCGCTCTTAGGTTTTACCTCTTTGATGGAGTGATTAGGAAAACGATTCATTTCCGATTTTCTACGTTTTCTAGTACCTATGACATTTACATTTACTGTAAGATTTTATTATACAAATGCTTAATGGCATAGTAAATGATTTACATACATACTTACCCTGCTGTATACCATAATTTTATCAGCGTAATTTAACTAATTTTGTTACACGATATTCGTGTTTAAAGCAACTGGCATATGATTAAATTCTAAATTAAGGAGATAATCGGCGGATATTGTAAAAAGGAACATGTTTATAGAAATGACCCTAATTCATTATAAGACCCAGAGTTACCCTACCGCATTCTAATACGAGTAAAAGTTTACTTATTCACTCTGTTCGACGCTTTTAACCGAAGAAATTTGATCTTCCGCTAGAACAACTTTTTGAACAAGGTTGATTCAATAAAGTAACCGCACGGCCCTGAAAGTGATTCCGAAGACCAGGTTTGACTAGGGAATAATCGCAGATATGTAAATGAATATACGGACAGCGTATGCGTAGTGTTTTGTTAGTTGTACTAACTTGAAATTTAGTTAGCTTTGACGTCCGTGTTTAGAATACAGATGGTAGGAATTTCATATACATACTATTGAGTAACTTAAATTATTATGTAGTTATTATGCAGTTATAAGGGTAGATAAAATTGATTTAAGTGTTTCAAATTTGATACTAACTACTGTTATTTACAAACTCAATTTTAAATATATGTACATACATAGTTTTTAAATATGTATACGCTTATCAAGAAATAAAACAAATTGTGTATTCCATAGTATTTATTTTATTTATTAGATAGATATAGATATCTTCTAATGTATAAATACCAGACATGTCCTTTCTACATAGGTTTCTAGAACATTGAATGGTTAAAAATCTAATACACGCATTCTTTTACGTGTATTCGTCTTGGAATTTTTAATTTCCGACCCATGCGGTAGCGAATAAAAAGCCATACACCAAAGTTCTTGAACTGTTGGAGTATTTTACAAAGATCCTACAACACGAATCGAACAGCTAAGCGAGACCAAATGTAATAGATTTCGTAAGTATGCGGATATTGGCCTATATATTTCTTTGTTTGACGTTGTTTGACTTGTGCTATTTCAAGACGAACTATCCGAAGATTGAATGTATTTGTACAGAAAAAAAGAAGAATAATACATTAGATATCAAAACGGAAAATTAGTACTTGTGCTTAACTACATCACTAGGAATTCTCGCAAAATCGTTAGAACGATTTTGCTTTGGTATTAAATATAAAACTATTACGTAATATGTCGTTTATATATGTAAAATTCTAATCGATTTAAATCAAGATTCAAAAGTAAATTGGCATATTGGATTATTATTTCATAAACAATTTCCTTTACAATTATTTTCTTATTTTTAAATCTTAATATTTTCAAAATCATAGTTGTATAGTTTTTCTTTAGAGTGCTTAGACTACTTTCGGACTTAGACAGAGCCGTTTTTTTAAATATTGTTTAGTTTGATCTATATAACATTTACAGCCCTTGCAGTCTAATCCACTACAGCGTTCGGCAAAATGAGCTCCCACATTTTAATCTTTAATAAAGACGTCATTGTAAATGTGATTTATATTTTATTTTTATTAAGTGAAAAAGTATACGGTGCCATTTGTTTTTTATTTTTTGAAAATTACAGAGTGCAAGTGGTGACCATTTTTTTCGATACACATTCGAAGCTGATTTCTGAAAGTTTCCATCACTCGAGCAGTAATTTTAGGCGATATTCCTCAAGTTTCTTGGCGTATTGCTGTTGTCAATTCGTCAATGGTTCGGGGATGGTGTTGAAAAACCTTCGCTTTCAGGTATCCCCAAAGGTAAAGTCCCATGGGGCAAGATCGGGCAAACGCGCTCTTCTTGCCATATGAGCCGTAGCTTCAACCTGTTGAAACCACACATTCGGATGTTCCAATTCTTGAAGTTTTGGTTCCAAAAAATGGGGTAGTATGTCAACATATGGATCGGCAGTTACGATAATCACCGCGCCCTTTGCTTCAAAAAAGTACAGCCTTCAAACGCCAAACGATCCAACAGCAGACAAAACGGTAACATGTGGACTGTGAAATGGAGCTGCTGCGGATTTTCTGGTGGCCAGTAGCGAAAATTCTGCTTGTTTATACAACCAAATCAATGGAAATGAGCTTCGTTGCTCGTTATTAGAAGATCATTTTGGGGGACATTTTGAAGAATATCGTTGGAACATACTCTGCGATCATCATTTTGTATGGGTGGAACTTAAAATCGGTATGCCAAATACTTTTCACAGAACGATGCGAGAAAGGCAATGCAGCGACATGTTTAAGAGCGGAGATCGTTCAATTGCCTCTCTTACAGCTGCAACATTTTCAGGTGTTCGAACACTTATAGGTCTACTACTTGATTTTCTTTTTAAGGTTGAACCTGTGGCTCTAAAACTTGAAACCCGCAATAGTATTGTTTTGTGACCTGGAACCGGAGCATGTCTACCAAACGTCGTAATCACAGATTCGTTGCTTTTCATAAATGTTTTGATAACGAAGGCACGATGGTCGCCCGTCCAAGTCATGACGATAACTGATATGGCAGTACGCGAGCTACCAACCGACTACGCTAAGCTCTCGTTAGTGATTCCGGCACAGTGGTGGTGCAAAATGTGAGATCTCATTTTGCAAGACCCTGTATAAACGACATCCCGATGATCTTCTTTAATCTGGGCTCTTAAATTTACAAATAACTATATAATCATTAGGTGTAGATATCATTGGTGGTAGGTGGGATTTTGGAAGTTAATAGATACGTAATTCTGTATTCATCTCTTATATGTATTTGTTTCTTGTACGGCATCAATTTTGTATGGAATCTAAACTGATCAAAGTTGCAATATGCGTTAGCGTCTCATTCCATTACTCCTTTATATAGTTCTGCGTGTCTAGATTAAATGAGTTTTGCGATTGAGACTGTGATATTCTACTACACAAGTCCACTAGTAAATTTTAAAAATTCAGAACAAGAATCTATTGCAATACAGCAATGGCTAGAGAGACAAAGACAGAGAGAGCACGAAGAGACCGATATCAAACTCTACATACATAAGTCGTTTCTGTAATGCTTGCAAAAACATCTTTGTTGGTCAAAATCAACAAATCCATAAGAGGCCTAGATGGAAAATCAGTATTTATAAGCCGAAAGTAATTATCTAGTATAAGGGCACTAACGTATGGGATTATTTATCAAAAACGACAGTTGACGAGTTTTATCAGGACCAATCAGGACGTATCATTTTACAATAATAATCGTATGTGTAATTACAGAAGACATGATCAGAATATCGTACAAACATAATTATCTCACTGCAAAGATCAGGAACCAGTCGGAGTTCTGGAATAGGATTTACACTAGGGTTACTCATCGCTGTACGCACTGCAGTACCCTCAATACATAGCCTAAGTAGTAGTAATTAGAGAGCGATCAAATTGGTATCGATTTATGTATAACTTGCAGTTCAATCTCTGTTTTAATCAGCGGTTACAATATTCCGGTATACCTCACTGTAAAGTGAAGACATCAATGATAAAGAGAGTGTAAAAATAAAACTATTTTGTTGAAGGGACACACTGATTCTGTATTTAAAATATGTTTATTCAATACCATTGAAAACATTCTGATTTTAATTCTCACAATATGCCATTTGTTGGCAAATATTCAAATACACGCAATTGAAACGGTATGGTGTGAAACCCTATAAAATTGAGGATAACTGAATTATTATGGAGTACGATTTCAAAATTTCGTTTTCAGTACTCATTAACACGTACACTCGTGGAAAGTAAATATTGGACAGTTTCCATATAACAACGTATTGAAAGTGTCCAATCTTTTACTTTCCATGAGTGTACATACTGATTGTATAATACGAGAATATAACCAATTCACGGCATGATTCTATTTCCCGCTTCAACACGTATTGCAATAGCATGTATGTATGTATGTAATTGATCCAAAATTGGTTATAATGGTATGACGAAATCAGGAATTTTTGTGTATGTGTGTATTGACGTCGAACATTTGCTACCATGCATATACATATTTGCCTTTTACGAGTGGAGTATTTAGATCTGTAATAGTCGATTTATAAGTTTTTTCTGTTAGTCACTATAGAAAACGATGCTTTCCACCGTTGCATTTAAATTTTGTGTATTAACAGTATTTTGACATCTGCAAATTAAAGTATCCTATATATGATAATAACCTTTTATATATTTATATCGGTATATGTATGTATACATTTTCAACACATAATTTCAATTCTCGTACCTGATCCACACAATTGTCCGGTGTTTTAAATTACCCCAACAAGTCTCCTACCTACAGAAACCGATGCCGACTGAAGACGTACTTGGCCAACGGTGAGCAGTTTTGATAAACACTGCGCTATAGACGACGATATTAATTCTGACGGAAGGTGTACATACATGGGTGATGTACTAGGTAATGAAAAATACATTATTTGTGAGAGTGAAGTACCAAAACTTGAAAAAGTGGATAAAGATAACAGTCGGAAACCTGGATATTAATAGTATTAAGAAAACAGGTAAGTGTTCTCTAACTGTTATGGTATAAGAAAATTTGCTGCATATACATACGTATGCCTTTGTAATTCATAACGGCCATATTTCATTCGCTTAGTGTACCAAACTAGATCGAGTAATATTAAACAATCACTGCCAGAGGACGAGGTGGTATTGAGAGAACTTCTATAGACGAGACGACAAAAATTAATTATTTTTTATCATGTGAGTGTCCACCGTCATAAATATGTTTCTTTCTTCTAACCAGGTATTTATTGCAGATAAGTTTTCCATTAGAAGATGGCGTAGAAAATAAAAAAACCAACCAACCATTGCTGTTACCAGTGGGTTCTTAAAAAATAGTTATTATCGTTTTAGATAATATTTTGTTACCTACTGATACGAATAATGCGTTAGACTTTAGCTTCTTTTAACGTCCTATTTCAAATTCCCTTTATTTTTAGAACAAAGCTTGAAGACAGTTCGAAATAATTCTGGAAGTTTATACAAATTCAAATATACGGACTTGTAACCACCAGATTTCGACATTAACACCGAGGGATTGAGAAATTAGTATCAAGATAAAGAAATGTGAAGAACTTACAAATACTTAATAATTATAAATTGTGTTGTGACGTTGATAGAGGTTAGTTTTTATCTTTTTCTTATTTTTGTATTTAAAATATTTGCTTACAAACCCATTATAAAATGTGTATTTCTCAATCTTTCTCTAAACCTAAATTTAGTTTTAGTGTATGTGTACATTTATTAAAAATAAAAAGTATGAACTTGTTTAAATTTGTATTGCATTTTAAGTACATATTGAAATACATATTTATGTTTTTAGTAGAAATTTTGTTTTTTATGGTCTATTTTACCTTTTCTATTTTTTTCCAGTTTATAAAATTATTTTGTTTATTAATTTTCTTAGATTACATAAATTAGTGAGCGTCACTCCATATAATTCAGTAGTGAAATTTAGCTGACACTGTAAAGGTGTTCACGCAGCACCGCAACTGAATTCATTCAACGACGCGGAGTTCACACTACACTTAACGGAGTGCTTGTAACTCCATAAAGGAATTTATCCAACTCTGTAACGGAGTCTGGCTAACACAAAATAACTCTGCAATGGAGTAAAGGCAACTCCAAAATCAAATAATTTCAACGCCATTGGGATATGAACCAACTTCGAACAGAAGAAATTTTACAGTGTAAAGGAAAACTTTAACTATGCAAAAGTGTAATCTAACTCCGAATCTCGGATATTAGTACTAAATTATACAACTCCGTTGCGATTAAGTACTTGTACATTTGGTCGCGAGGGAACTACCAGACGGTGAGAAATCAGTGTTAAATCCAACACCGTATTTTTAAGTGTGTAATCCTGTCATTGTCTCCATTGCCTTACTTATCGCATTATCACGTTCATTCTGTTCTGTGTTCATCAGTATTGTCATGAGATAAACATTACATTCATATTTACATTCATACTTCTTTTCAACAAATTTATTCTTTTTCTGCTCATTTTCAGATAGTACTGTGGAGGGGATTTCCCTAATTACAAAGTATGAAGAACAGTTGCCAACTACCATTATTCACTAAAACATTTGCCCTTTACAAATTATATTCTTTCATTGGGTTAATATTATACTGGAGTATCGTTGGTTGACCCTACCTTTCGGAGAGTGATCATATATCGTGAAATTATTTGCGAAGTTTTCAACAAAGTTTAATTTGGTTATTTTATTTTTTGTATCCATATTAAGCAGCAAAATCAAACCGTTTACCAATGTTTCCACAAAAGAAAGACTTATTTTTATTGTTACATTAATCTGTTAAATTGCGTAAGTGCTCTGAGCGTAACACTATGTATATATATGTACATGTTTGTATAGTGTATTTACAGAGGGTCCATTAGGATCCATAAATCAATTTTAACCAGATTAATCAGTACAGATGTGCAAACAGCTCGATGAAAGACCATATGTGCTGACACTAATCAAGCACAATAGATTTTAATTCTGTTTAATTTTCCTCCTTTACCCGCGTATAAATTCCTTGCTTCGTCTACGCAAACAAAACTTTAACTAGCTAAGTAGTCCAATTTCAATAGCCAATATGACATTGCGATTGTTAGTACAATGGAAATCTGCAATAGTCAGTTCGGAGTCTTTGATCTATACTGGCGTTCCCTCTGTGCTCTAATTAATCTGTCTACATCTATCGTTACTAAATAGATCAGCGGATATTGGCTGATGTGCACGCATGTATAGGTAAGTTGTATGAGCCATGTGTTGTGTTTTAATTTTTGGAAAGCAATGGTTCTGTGTTTAATTCTTGACGTTTACGTTTAGGCAACCTATATGTGAAATTGGATATTTCGTTTTTGATGTTTATGTTATAACATACCTTACACTAGCTTGCTGTATAAAGTCCTTGTCAAAATGGAGTAAGGTTAGGGTTTCTCGTATGTAATATAGACAAAGTTTCTAAAATTATATTCAAACCTTAAACCGAACACTTGTCCAGTTTTCGTTTTTACAACTGATCTGATTACTTATGTATGTATAATCATTACATTTATTAAGAACGCGTGGAAGAGAGGAAAAAGTACGAAATAGGAGTAACATACAAAGCGAGGATAAATTTACCCAAATAGATTTTAATATGTATAGGCGCTAATACATATCCATCGCCATATGTATAAATGGAGATTTCAATAGGACAGTTTTATTGTTCCGAACTTAGAAGTATAAAACGTTTCTATTATGCAAGTATTGTGCTTAGATAGTGATACTAATAGCTGTCGGAGTAAATGTGGAAAATAAAGTTTATAGCAGGGTAGGTTACATACGAAACGACTGCTACGTTATTTTATTCTTATTAATGTCGTATAAAGGGATAGGTTTTCGTTCGAAGCGCTTTTCAAGGATATTTATGCAGCCTCAGAAAGGTATTTCAGAAAACCACTTCAATACCAATTTCGACAAAAATACAAAAAATATCTCTTTTCTATATTATGCGTTGTAATGTGTGTGGATATAATGGTAATTTTTTTACTCACTTTGAGAATGAAAAAAATGAGAAACGTTTGCTACTACATAACTATATGTGCTAAAGCCCAATGGAAAGTTCAAATATATACATATATTGGAATGGTATGTATTTCTTTTCAGGAAAAAATGTTTCTAGTGAGGTAATACATTTGACACACAATGTATATGTTAAGTAATTGTTAACGAATGTAATACGTTGTGATGTTGCATTGACTTTTATACAGTGAGGTCCTAAAGTAACGGATAAATTCATTGTAATTATGATTACAAAAGAACAATCCTGGAACAGGTCACTTTTCACATATAAAACTACACTTTTTGAATAAAACTATTCATCTGCTTCAAGCCCATACAACGGTAACAACTACTCTAAAAATTTCAAATGAAAAGAGATAGGGTGTGATACCGCGTCTAATTAATAATTATCTATTCAGCAATATAGGCCTTTTTGATTTTTGGACTTTAATACTCAAGAAAGAAGCAATTTTATTACATACAAACAAGTAGGCATAGAGTCAAATACATGTCACGATTGATTGGTCTATATAAAGTATTTAAAATTGACATTTTTAACAATGATCCTTTCCGAGTGCCAAAGAATTGAGATATTGTTATTAATTGGAGTGGGTGATAAAACACGAACGTCACATTTTCCAGTCTACGGTGAGTAGAGTAGAACAGAAATTACGTCAGTTTAGAACTGTCAAAGATCCTAAATTTGGGAGACCAACACTGAATGACGAAAAGAAATTGGATGTATTATTAAATATTGAGGACCCATATAAACCTGCAAGAGAAGTAGGAGGTGATTGCGAATTTTGAAAAAAGAGAAATACCATCCATATATCCAACTGGCGCAGGAAATGAATGACGATGATCCTGATCGTAGATTAGAATTTTGTGAAATGGGTACAAATAGATGCCAACAGGATCCGATGTTTACCAAAAACATTCTTTTCTCTGATGAGGCGTTTACCCTACATGGAACAGTCAATAAGCAAAATTATCGGTATTGGAGTAAACAAAAACCACACTGGATGAGGGCAGGGCACACGTCGTATCTTATTGAAGTGAAGGGGTGGGCTGGCATAATAAATAACAGAATAATTGGACCATTCTTTGTTGTGGGGACATTAACTGGAGCGGGTTACTTGGATTTTTTACAAAATATTTTAATACCTGAATTAAGACAACTTTTTTCCGGATACTGTTAACCCCGCAGACATTAATAGAAGCATATGGTTCCAACAAGACGCAGCTACCCCACATTTTGCACCAGCAGTACGAGCTTATTTCGATCAAGTTTTTTCGCATCGGTGGATCGGTAGACGTGGCGAAATTGAATCGCCACCTCGTTCTCCCGATCTGACTCCACTGGATTATTTTTTGTGGGGTTATTGAAAATCCCAAAATCTACAACAGTAAACCAATCACCATAAATAATTTAAAATACCCGATAAGGCAATAAATTAATCATAGCACAGAGATGTTGCAAAACGCTCTGGCAGAATTTCAACTGCGTCTACTTTTCGTCAAGAAATGAACAGAGCCTAGTTTGAGCATATGATTGAAGCTATTTTTAATTATTGCTAATAATATTGTATTAAACAGTTTTAAACTTTATTTCCATGTGTGACATCATTAATTGGACAAAATAACAATTGAGAATGGATTCTTTCTTGAGTCTCAAAGTTCAAAAATCAAAAACCCCTTTAAACGCGGTATCACTTGTTACCCATTTTCATTTGAAATTTTTGAAGGGATAGTTATTACCCCTAGGGGGTTGAACGTGCAGGCGAATAGTTTTATTCAAAAAGTGTAGTTTTATATATGAAGAGTGACCTGCTTCAGGATTTTTCTTTTGCATTCTTAATTACGTAGAAAATGAATCAATGATGTATGTCAATGATTGACCCAATTCTGGATAATTTTGATATATGTATGTACGATATATCTGAAAGTTTCTGCAGGCCTGGCGCAGTATGCCCACAACTGCAGTTGATGTCGAAAGATCTGTCACCTTAATGAACTATGAGATCAATCCAAGGATACTTCCTTGGGCAAGAGTAGATTTAAAGGTAATATATATTATATTACGTCTAGTTTCGCTAAAAAGTATATACATATTTGACAAATTGGTGTAAATAATTAATTGTTATTTGTGCAGTGTGTGCTGTAACTGAATCTTGCTGAAAATAACCACTCGTTAACTGCATGTCATCGAATTGATTTATAAATGATTCCAAACTATAATTAGCTATTGTTTACTCAATTATTAAGTTTCTAATTTACTATTCAGCACAATTTATCGATCAGATATTTGAAAATCACTACTAACTATGTTCAAAGTGAAGGGTAACGAATCTGACATTAATAAACGCTTTATTATCGAATGTATCTACAAAAGTTGCAATATTTATTGAATTTGTTATTCATTACTAGTTTTATCGCATAGTGGATATGAAAGTACCTACCATATAAATAAAATAATTAAATTCTGCGTGTTAAACCGGAAACAAGTTTCATAGCAAATTGCCAATTACATAGTATTCAAACTTTACAATACCGGAGACTGAGTGAGAGTATTACTATGTAATACATGGGATACAAACTGTCTAATTAATTAATGTAAATAAAATATTTTTGGCGTTGATTACAGTAGTCATAGCATACCAAAAAGTGATGATTAATTTCTTTT
>SMLS01072442.1:0-14954 GCA_004785975.1 Popillia japonica
AATAATAATAATAATAATAATAATAATAATAATAGCCTTTATTATAGTTAGATATAAAAGTGATGACATTAGGTAAGTATATGTATTAGAATTACTTTCTACTAACTATAACATATATTATCACTATATATATTATAATCATATATTACACTGCTAACATGTTTTCCTATGTTGTTGAACCAAAATAATTATATTTGGTTTTGCTGATGGTTAGCAATTTTTTTTTATTTCTCTATTTTCTTAAGTTTAATGCAGTTTCTTTTTATTTCAATTTTTTGGAATAATGATTATGCAAAAAAAATCTACAGACGTGACTTCCTCAGATATGGTTGATAAAATCCGCAATAGAGTTTTAGGGACGATACGAGAAAAGGACAATCAGCGGCATCATGAACTAATTTCGATATGAAACGATTCCCATGTCTCTCTCGACGAAAGCTGAGAGCATCCATGTCATGCTCCATTAGCAGCGTCAACATACATCGCCTAATCTTCTCCATCGTAAGCTGAAGGTAAAACATACTGTGGTGACCATACTAGAGACCATATCGAATTTACTCAGAACCAGACTACAAAACTGACTCCTGCATCATTGAAATATTGAGAGGAACGCAGAACAACAAGTTTAGAATGTGGTAGGAAGAAATCCAACGACGTCAAAAAACATTCCAAAGACTTTCACTATTTCAACTTTTTGCAAATATGCATCTTGTATTGCATACATCGACACAATTTGATTCACTTTCCGACTGTATGTAAGATTATACCAAGTACTGATAATATTTAGCTTTTCTTATAAGTGTAAGACGTCATACAGTGATAGATACTGGTGTACATTTCTAAATCATCTGCATTCGCCGACACAGAGAAGAATAAATTTAGAAAGTCATTAATATAGAATACAAAAAGTAGTGGTCCAAAGTTGCAACCTTGAGGGACACCAGAAGTTGGAAAAAAGATAGAACATCTAAAACCATTATAAAATATGTACATATTTACACCTATATCATTGCTATTTATACAGGAATATATTACGTTTTCATATAATTTTGCAAATTGTGGGAGTATTGAATAGGTTGATAATTTTCAAGACAATTTTTGGCATCTTTATTTATACAGGAACTACTCTGCCACGAAGGAAATATAGTTGTTTTACTAGAAATATTAATTATCACCATAGTAGGCATTGCTGAGGTATATCTTGCATCTCGGAATATCAAAGATGGAATTAAGTCGTCACAGAAAGTATTACAATTTGAGAATTTAGACACTAGTTGAACCAACTCACCTTTAGTAACCTAAAGTAAATAAAAGGGAACGCAATCGTTTTGACAAAAATCTAGAGGAAAACCTGAGCTAACACTGTAAATAGATGAAAAACTATTTTCCAAAATCGTTAACAATACTGCACCGATTATCCTGCTACTACATCATTGTGAATGAAGGTGTTGACTATTCTTGTAGTACCTACCTGTCTGTTGCGTAGGTAGTGCAATATCATTTTAGGGTTACGTTGTAATGAGGATTCAACTGAGTTCAGATACACTTTGTATGCGTCGGATATTCTGGACTTGCACAAAGCACGAGTTGTTCTAAATTCATTCAAGAAATAGCTCCTATTTGCTATTTTCTATTTACTTTTCTCTAATATAATAATTTAGAATATTAATAATTTAATAATCAGGTTGGATAAGTGGAACGCCTGCCATTTGACAAATATTTTGGAACAGATATCAGCAATGTGTCGAAGCATTTCATAATTTTTTTCCAGAGCAAGGTCAACATTATCAAAAGATTTGAGTACAGACCAATCTGCGTCAGCAATATTTCTTTCAAATCTTTCTTACAAATTGTGTAAAATTCAACGACGTACAGAACCAAGAAAATGTGTAACATTTAGGACAAGATTGAAGACGGCTAACTTACAAAGGGACATTAAGTCTGCAAATATGAGGATAGGCTTGTCAACTAATAAAATTTTAAGCGATTCATGAAACTAGTCAAACTCAATCATGCGAATTTCCATGTTGAGATATGGGATAATTTTCTGGGGCTGTAACAGGAACATAGAACGAGTATTCGTCACGTGAAAAAAACTATCAGAATCATCAATAATATGAAATATAATGAGACTTGTAGAGGAAGTCTCAAGGGACTGAAAATAATGACCCTATATGCCCTGTATATGAATGCTTGCTGGTAGTTTTTAAAGATAAAAATAAGTTGAATCATCAGGGACAGCATCAGTACGCCACAAGGGCATACGATTTTCTAATTGTCTACCATCATCAATAAAGACTGAAAGTAATATTAACAACTTCAAGTGCAAAGTCAAACAATTATTAATTGATGTAGAACCGTATGATCTAGATGATTTCCAGAATTATTAGCACTGTATTCTGCTTTATATTTTGCTGTTTTGACGTTATTTCATTTCTGTAATGTGTTACATATTTGAAATATATTGCTATTCTTATTATTATTATTATTATTATTATTATTATTATTATTAATAATAATAATAAGTGGTGGTACATACATATATTGCAACAATGATAGATAGACTGTAATGCAAATTTGCACCAGATTATATCAATTGCAAGAACAACCGTAGTAATAAAACTGGTATCAATAATTTCATAACTAATAACTTCTGTGAGAGCAAGAAATACTCCCACCTCCAGTAGGACGGTTGATTCAAGAACACCCTCTGTCACACTAGATATTCGATATTTTATTTTTAAGTTTGATTATCCAGCCTTAATACGATTCTGAAGCTCTGCTTTGCCCTGTTGGGTAATTCTATTAGCATTGGAGTCTTGTCACAAGATATTGATAAAGACGAGAATTTAGGGTTGGATTTAAATTTGTTTATGTTACGTATAATATCCTCAGCAGCAGACTCGTTAGAAAAACCAACCTTTTTGGGATAAGCATTTGATGTTTTGCTTGAATCGAATTTTCCTAACCTAAAGACTTTGGAAACAATGGCAGAAATCTGAACTGCTGTGCATATATCTTTAACAAGATTTCTATCTCCATCAATTTGTTGCGATTCCCGCACTCAGTTTCCTTGCAAAATAAAAATTAGAATATTCGTCTTCTGGCGCTCACGACCAGCTATTTCCTGAATAATTTTTTCGTTCTCAAACAACGACGGCAAAGAAGAAGGAGGATAAGTCAAGAGAGTGTCCTCTAATACCTTTATTTCTTCTTGCATAGAAGCTATAACTGACTTTAGGCTGTTTAAGTCATTTCCTAATTGCAAACAATCTTTACACGTCCAGGTAATACCGGTTTTTAAATGAATCCTACGAGCCTCAGCGGTCGTGATTTTTACGCAATCTATATTAAAATTTTTGCTGCATACACAACAATCAACTACTTTGTGAGCTTCAGCGACGGCATGACAGCACGAGCAAGCCGGCATAACTAATATAAGCAATTAACTATAGGGAAGGAATAAGAATAAACGCTTCGCGTCAGCGATGTCCTTCGTGGCGGCTCAAAACACAAAAAATCTATAAACAACGTTGAACCAAAAGGAATTCCGATATGCATACAAGAAATATCCGAAAGAAACAGCAGAAAAAAAAGAAGAAAATCGATTAGTAATACGTGAATCTTAGCAGAATTCAAATTAATCCAAGCATAATAAATCAAATGACACAAAACCTGAAAAACTGAATAGAAGAGAATTTAAGCTTTATTGTCTCCACCGCATTCTACAGATTTGGTGAGTGATTCTTTCTTTATTTTCAAACTTATTTATGTCAAACAAAAAAGACATCACCCAAAATGGTGCCTAGTTTGAGAATCTTCCAAAATCCTCCAAAGTTGGCAATGTTGGGAACAGTGTATCCAACCAAAACCAAACTAGCAATGTTATTTGCAGTTTTTTCTGGGAATTTGGAAGACGGAAAATTATTGTGGCTTTGTCGATGATCTTAAGTATCTTACGCAAATTTGAGTTTAATCATATATGTTCTTAAAAGTACCTAGGTCTAATAGCTACATTTTTTTCCTCGCAGTAAGCAATGAACATGGAGACCACTAAATATTAAAAATTTAAACTATGGAAAGGCGACATCAAAGAAAGCCTCTTGTATAAGCCAATTATTGTTAGACCATTAGTTTCTAGTTGTGTCAGAATATTTGAATAAAAATATCTACCTTTCACAAACCCTCTACAATGAAGAAAAAGAATGAATTCAGGAGAAAAAACATAATAATTGTTTTCAGACCCGGTTACATAGATACACCCGAGAAATTATTCCTAGATAGTGACACAAATTAGACTCATATAGTGTGCAATCACTTTTCATATTAACTGTATATCAGTTTAAAACAAACTGAAAATAATCGAGGTTAACTATTACGAAGTCGAATAGATATCCTTGTTCCTATTCGTTCCATTGATATGTCAAGCTTCTAACAAAACAATAAGCCATAATAGTTAATTGTCATGAGTATCTGGGATTTCGCGAGATGAAATATGTGCATGCTTACACTTACTAATTGAATATAAATATGTACATACATATATACAGGATATAATAAGCATTCATCGAGAGTCCGTATTGTTTGAAATGTTCAATTCGAATTACGACTGAATCTGATGACGAAATACGTTGAATACGAATCCTTTAAGCAAATTATTTACTAATAGTGAGCAAGTTTGAAACACTGAAAAAATCTTATTTATGTATATAAACAGCTTATTATTAGCAACTTATTAGCTACGTCTTCTGTAAATTAGAAGGCAACCAGCTCTTATATAGCTCATAAATAGTTTCTTTGGCAGAAGCAACATGGATTTTTAATAGATTACGACATTAATATAGTGCATTGTAAATTTGTTTTATCTTTTTATACTTTTCCTTTCAAAATGACAGAGTATATTAGCCGCCATACGTAAATAAATACTTATGTAGTAAATGGGATATTACGAGGGACAAGCTGCAATTATTGAGAATAGAAAAATGATACAAGTTTTCCGAGTTTTTATTTTAAATACATTCAAAGCAATTGCCATTTACAATAATGGACTTAACAATTCTCTCCTTCCATAGTTTAAAAGCGTTCAGCAAGCTGCCTTTACGGATACTATCAAAAAATATTGGGACTGACTGGGACCTTTCCCTCTCAAATATTTTTTGACCCCAAAAGATTAGCAGGTCACACATCCCCAAATCTGTGAGTAAAGAGGACGTTGCATAATTTTGATTTTGTTTTCCGCTAAATACTGAATAGTTGTTCCTGCTGTATGTGACGATGCGTTAGCGGTTAACTGTCTTCTGATTTTCTAATTTAATTGCGGCCACCAAACCCGTACTTCTAAAAAATACTGCGTAAATAACTTTTTTCATTGCTCTTTGTTTTTTCACAATCTTTCTTAGTGCCAATTACAATTTTAGAAATAATTTGATAGCTTCCAACGTTCAACATATCTAAAGTTTGTTGGCAAATTCTAACACGTTTTGCTTTTTGTAAATCTGTGAGATGATGGGGTACAAAGCGAGTTACAACCTTTTTCAAATGCAGATGATCATGCAACATTGATCTTATTACGAGGATATAATCTTCAGATTGGACTCTATCATTGCATAGGTAACTTCCAAAGCCAATTTCAAAGATGGCTACTTCCAGTCAATGGGGATACCAATATAAAGTGTAGCATGCAAAAGGTTGAGGGTGGCTGAGAAAGGATGGCTGATTTGTTTTAACGCAGATGTTACTACCGTCCTTTTAAGAGACAATCAAATTTCTGGCGGTTTTCTGGCTAGTTTTTAGGTAGAGTTCATCAGTAACTGCTTGCTTCCGCTGAATGTGCTTAATAAAATGGAGGATCTAGCAGTCGCCAACTGAGGTAAGAAACTCCAACTTGTCTTTCTCTTAAAACTAGAATGTTAGACGTTATATGTAGGCTGAACTAGTGTGTATGCAACTTCTTTATAATTGAAGATTTTATGGGATAGATAAATATATTTGGCTGGAAATGCAATACCTGATCTGTATTAGACTCTTGGATGGCACTGATATTTCAGTTTTGGACGGGAAGTGAGACGATAAATTTTTGAATATGTTTGCTGGAGAAAGGGATCTGATCTGGAACAAGCGATTGAGATTTACAAAGATGATTTTGTTTTATAGATTCTGAGGTTCTTTGGTCTTGGACAAAAAAAAAATAGAATCAAGTAAGGGCCAACCATCTCCAGAGAGGGTGTTAGAGAGTTCTAAATAAAGTGGGTGAATATAAAGTCTAGTTTACGCAGTGAATGTTTGATTTGTTTACAGATGGGTGCTAAATTGGCTTGACATAGGATTTTCTGCGATAATGAAGTGGTAATGTGGTGTGACAGTCTGAGGAATTTGTTTTGATCCCCATGAAGGTATGTCCATTTGGACTAAACACAACAATAAATAAAAAAAGACAAACCATCTGATCGCAGTATATTATATGTTGGAATGGACTGAAATAAATTCTGAGATTATTTAGAGGTTTTCACAAATAAATTGTTTTTTATGTCGTTTTATTATATTCAAAATTGTATTTATCAGTGGAAGAGCTGATGGTTTCGCATTTACAGCTCTAGAAATAAAAGAGTTTCTTGATACTGCGAAATCAGGATTGGATGGAATTCCTATAAAAGCAAAGTGTTTAGTGCAACTCAAATGGGAGCTCCCACTTAGATGTGTCGAGTTACACAGATAAACACATGACGTCCATAAAGGATTTTCCACCGACTAAAAAAAATATGTTTCGTCTGACACGGTCATTACAAAGATGCACGCTTCCTAATGGAAATGGTGGTTAAAAATCTTAATTTACTCAAATACCATCCGTTTTATTTTCCATATTCTGCAATAGAATTAACTTCTGCATCATACTACTGTTAGCATTTCCTCCATCTATTTGTAGAGTTTGGATAAAGTTCTAACGTTTTCCTGGTTGCAAAATTATCTTTTTTAATAAAGAAAAACTATTTACATATTACATATAATAATATAATGCTTTGTTCAACATGGTACAGTAGAAAGCATAAAACTACGAAAGGAGAATAAATCAACTTACTTGGTATTTGCTTCTGGAATAATATCATCTACTACGACATAAATCATAGCTCCAGCAGCAAATGCAAGGGCGTACGGAAGCACAGGTGTAGCTAGTGCCACTGTTAAAGCTCCTAAAACGCCGAATACTGGTTCTACCATTCCACTAAGCTGGCCATACCTGAAACAAAACGATAATTAGCACGGTAAAGCTAATTAGCGCAGTAAGTACTACGAATGTAGTAATGTGTATACGATAATGTTCCCGGTTGTGAATGCAGGTTACGAAATCTAGTAACACAATACAGATTTTGGGTATATGTGGGTGCAACGAAGTACGGTAATTATATTATTTATATTAATGCTCCTGTATATCTACAGTTTAACAATACGATGTTATTTTTGCATTATACAGGGTCGTTAAAAAGCAAATACTCATTTTCTCGTTTTTCTACCGCAGCAAGCTTATTCTCCATCGATTTTAGATTGATTTTCGTTACATTTAAATAAGTAGCATGTACAGTGGAACCTAGATTATCCGTTCGCGCTTTATGCGGGCGGCTATTTCTCACAGCAACTCCCTAAAAGGATCTGACTTGTGAGAACTTGATGATGCCATGACCAAATGGTTCTTACAAAAAAGATCGGAAGGGGTTCCAATATCAGGATCTATGTGTGCTAGGCAAGCCCAAAACTTTCACAAGCAGTTGAAACTTAAAGGAAACTTCTCTACATTTTGCGGTTGGCTATGCAGATTTAAAAAACCTCATGGAATACGACAATTAGCTGTTCAAGGCAAGTAATTAAATGCCGATAATATAGTTATGGTAGAATTTTGCTAAAGATTTGGAAAATCTTATAATGGAGCATGACCTAAAACCCGAACAAGTGTATAATGAGGACAAAACTAGACTTTACTGGAAAGCGATCTCGAAAACACTACGTGCTGCAGGCTCAAAAACTAGTGCACCAGGTTAGCTTTACATATTTTTGTACGGTACTTAAGTCTTTTTTTAAATTTTTTATTTAGGTTTCAAGGTAAGGAAAGACCGCTTAACAGTGTTATGCTTTGCCAACACTGCAGGTACCCATAACCTTTGGTCATTGGAAAATCAAAAAATCCGAGAGCTTTTAAAAATGAATAATATAATAATAAACACTGCCATTGATTATTATAATCAAAAGGCGGCTTAGATGGTTCTAGTGATACTTAAAAAGTGCTTTTTCGAAAATTGTAGACCAGAAGTTAAAACTTATCTGCAAGAAAGTAAGCTTTCGTAGCATATTTTCCTCCGAATGAGACATCTATTGCCCAGCCAATAGACCAAAACGTTATAGAGACCATAAAGAGGCTTTATAGTAAAGACTTTATGCTTCAATTGTTGAAAGTATGTGACTTTATGGGATTTCGGAAACGTCTGAATCAGAAACAAGCAATTTATGCCGTAGCTCGCGCTTAGAGTTAAGTCAAACAGACTAACATTAAAAAAGCATTTTATAAAATAATGACCGCAGAAAATACGGCAGATGAAAAAGGCACTGAAGATGAAAAAATAAAGGAATGGACAGAGTATGATCACGTAGAAAAAGAGTATCAGATTATGGATGAAGATTATCTAAGGCAGAACCCTGAAAAAGGGTTTGACAAAAATAGTGACGTGTAAGAAATGTCGCCATCAAAACAAGTTATCGATAAGCAGAAGATGGAGTATATGTACTTATGGATTATTTTTAAGAACAGCCTGAAAATGGTGACATTCATGTATTTCAACTTAGAAAAATGCAGGAAATTATAAGAAGTAGAATTTACGAAGCAAAAAAAAATTACCAATTTTTTTAAGTGATTTCATTCAAATTATTATTACCGTTCATATATGTAGTATGTACACATATTGTACATACATTAGATTAGATTAGATTAGATTAGATTAGGGGTGGCCCTACGGGCCTCTTTCACCGCGACCTTCCCGGTCTATTGTGATCCCCAGTAAACCTAGAAGGCGCCCTGTAACTTTGCCTTCTGTATGAGGCTTAACGTCCTTGAGCGCGGCTTCTGTATGTAGCTCTGTGCTGTGGGATATTCTGTGCCCAAAATAAGAAACCTTGCCCTTGCCAGGCCTTCGCAATGGCACAGTATATTGGGTTTCTTCCTCCTCCCAGAAGAATCTGCACATGGCATCTTCCGCTAAGCCTATGTTGTACATATGCCTATTTAGTCTACAGTGACCTGTCAACAGACCTACTAACATTTTGACAGTTTTCCTGTCTTTATCTAGTAGGTTTCTGGTGAATTCAGGCTTCTGTTATTTTAGGAACTCCTTTACCTGTCTTTGCCCAGGTGATCTGTGACACCAATCCCTCCCAATCCATTCGTTGATGGATTTCCTGATTTGTGATTTGGTGGTGGCGAAGGATGGGCCAGGTCCAACGAATTGCCTCGACGATCCTTGTCTGGCCAGATCGTCTGCCGGCTCATTTCTCTTCACGGCCTCGTGGCTGGAAACCCAGGCCAAAGTTAGCTTCCTTTGGGTCCCACCTCGTTCAGGGCATTAACGCAGTCCTAAACCAGTTTGGAGTCAACACTTGCTGAACTAATAGCTTTAAGTGTTGCTTGGCTGTCCGAGAAGATGGCGACGCTTTTTCCGAGCTTGGTCCATCTTTCCACCTCTCTAACGCAATGATTGTACATACATACATATTATGTATAAATATTAAAACTTATTTTTTATTGCATGTACAATCACGTTTCTTTTGTTCCTTTGACAGCTGTATATACATACCTATGTATTTGTCTAACTAAATTATTAAAGATTTAAAAATGAGGTTTTTGGATTATATCTGTTTACCATTATCCGGCAAAGCTCCCGTCTCGGCTGGTCCGGGTAATCGACGTTGTACTGTATGTGATCTCCTTGCCATCTTGTCTCCGTACATTGACTTATGTATTATTGTTCGGAATAAAACAGCCACTTTATAGCATAAACATATATTCATACATATTGTACATAAACGCTTGCGACCTTGTATGAAAAAGATCTTCGATGACAAAAATAATGATTCATATTGCCAACAGCCGTACAGACATCGAATTGTGTAATTTATCTTCTTAAACCGTACATCGTGAATAAGATGGGTTTTTACCATGATCAAATTAGCTCTGATTAAGTCTAGACGTCCATTGTTTAAACTAAAATTGTGGCTAATATCCATGAGATGAAGAATTAAACGTGTTCTGAGAAATTGTAGCGGTAAAAAATCTTATAACGTTTACCTAGCCATGAAATTAGCAACTTGAGGTAAGAGAGATTTTGTGTAATTAATTTTCTTATTATGACAGCTGTAAAATGCGGAAGTGTGTGTCAAGTTTGGTTGGAAAGAATTAGAAATTCACTTATTCAACCGACTTTAAATTCTAGTTGTTTTACCACTTTTAAACGTATTTTTCATCGACAAGTTTACCGACAAAACGGATTTGCATGTTAGCATACTTTTCATTATTATTCTGCCGGGAACCAAACACCTTTGCAGCACCGCAAACCGACAATATAAATGGCCATTAAATTTTGCGGAAGTTCTACGAAATCAACTGATTGGATCAGATATTTCCGAGAGGATTTTAAATGAACGAAGTTGGTTAATTTTTTCACAAAATTAATTTTTTTTTGTTAAAGATGTGCTGAGAGATTAATATTTATTCCACAGCCTATTATTCTCAGATTTATTTACTCTTTATAATACCTTAAGGTAATAATCTCTCTGAAAATGCAAGCAAGCAGTTTAACTGCCATGCAGAAGGACTATAATTTAATAAATCTATTTCTGAAAAGAAAATGAGATTATCGAGAAACCGCACTTATCAAGCCTTGGGAACAATAATATTCAAAATTAATCGAATTATAACAGAATGAAGACATAACTATTCACAATAAATACATATTAAATCTGAATTCAATGATTTCTGTTTTGGATTGTAATACAACAAAAAGTTCAGAAGATATGTATGTTCTTGGTATGGTGGCGCCTATCAAATTATCTTCTTTATATTGTTTTCAATGATTCAAAGATAATTCGTGTATTAATTAGGCGGTGCACCATCTGTCATGACAAATTCATTTAAAAATAAAGGCTTTCAAGGTCCGAGTTTCTAATATAACAGACTTCCGAGTTTTGACCGCTTCATAGTAATATAAATACATATATGCAAACAAAGCAAACAAAAATAAAATAAAACGAATCACAAAAACCAATAAATAAAAGAAATTATAACTAGACATGTCGCCCACGCTAGAGGTGAATGAGCAATTATGGTCACTACCATGAGAGCGTGAAATCTAAAAATTTGAATTTTCCATCCCATTGGACCGTAAATATTCCATAATTGATAATTTTTTTTTCTAAATTTTACAAATTTGAACAGTAATTGATTCCAATGTCGCCTTTCTGCATATCGATTAAAATACAAATATAGATTTTTGAATCAAGCAGTGTAAGCTGTCCTTTTTGCAAATATACTCTCTATTTCCCAAAAAAACAGCTTCACATAAAAAAGTACAAATTGTTTGAAAATATTTTTTGAAACGAAGTTATGTTCTATAAGTAGATGATAATTCATCAAAAAATTTCTGCAACACACGCTCATCGTACAGTTTCAGATATCATCCTGCCAGCAATAGCCATAAATGTATGTAAGATCTTGAAAAATAAAATAAAAGAGTATCTTCCAAGTACTTGATGGACTAGGCTAGGAAATTGGACCAAGAGCGCATTAAAATTGCAGTTGTAATTCTTTTCTTTGATGAATTCATACAACAATTGTCTGAAAAATTTGCAAATCATAGGATATCACTTTCATCATTATAATATGTTCTACTACCGACTATGTGCGTTTCACACTTTGTGAAGATAGAAGACTTTTCTTTATACGACCAATTTTTGGACCTTGACACCATATCGAATAGTTATGAAACAAAAGTTTTCTCAGATTGACCAACCAATGCTATAGATACATTGTTAGCGTGTATGTATGTATGTGGTGTTAGGATGATGATACACTGGGATCTAAAAGTTCTATTGTGTCCCCTATTCTCGCTGTATTTGCAATTGGCCGATAAGGCCAATGCCAGGTCCAATGCTCAGGTACAGGATGCAGGGCAGTTCGAGGGTAGTAGAGAGAGTAGTCCATTCAGTTTACAGCGGCCTAATAATATGTCTGTCAATATACGAATAGTAGTTTTGCTGGGCTTGATGCATTCTGAAGATCTCTTTTGGTTATATGTTCCCAGAAGAGTTTTAGTTTGTCTTATACCGAGGAGGTTCTCCCAGTATTGGAAGTTTCTCTGATCTACTTCACTTTTGAGTTTCTCCAGTACTATACTGCTACTTATAACGGAAAAAAAATGTTGGTCTCACAAAAGGTATTCTGGCAGCCTCCTTAACAAGATTATCTGTTATCTAGTTTCCTTTCACTCCTGGTGTCCCGAACTCGACAGTAGGGATACATTGTTTCTTTTGCCTAGCTCATTTAATTGGCAGACACTTCCAACCCATCTTAGAGCTGATAATATTTGAGTTCAGCGCCTGTCTTGCTTTGCATAGCTTCCGTCAATGTTGAACTGGACAATAGCAATAAAAAACGTTAAATTATGAAGAACCAGTTTTTGCATACGAGTCATCCGCACATTATTCAATACAATGGCCTTCCTTCACTGTTTTTGCCCATCTAATGATACTGAACAATAAGTCGTTTGGTAATGAATTGTCAAACGAATTGTTGCTTGATACAAGTAAGAGGAATAAAAGCGATAGAGAAGTACTAATAGTACTCCAAAGGTAGACAGTTTTTGATTGTTGATTTTCTCTAGGCTTGTTTTGGTTCCACACTCGACCTAGTTCAGATTCGTCTTAAACGTGCGACCAAATAAAAGTTATGTTAGGTATTAGTCATACAGATAGTCTATGATTATAATGGGCTACTATTAGAATTGGTTCTGAACCGTTAAGAATGCGAAACCAAAACAACCCTTCTGCTAAATACCAAACTAAAGCTGACAGAATTTGTCATTTGATAAAGAATCTAATGCTTAACAGAACCGTTTCAACTTTAAACCAACCAAGAATAGACTGGGTACCCATATGGCTATATTATTATTATTAAACGAGACTTTAACATCACAAATACTTTATACAGTGTGTTCACAAAAATATCCTATAATGGCCAACAGTTTTACTTTAAGGGAGTTCGTGAACTTTGAGGGACGCATTACATCTTATAAAAGCATCGCATAATCGGGAGGTACCAACAATTGCATAGTTAATTTTTTAATGAAAATTTTAATTCAAGCATTGGACTCCCAGGATTCTATAATGTAATTCGTAGAAAAATAAATTCACCAAAACAGTGAATTAAGAGGGAAATTGCAAACTTTACACTTTTTACGTGAGATACGATTGAAAAATTAAAAACTACCAACTTCTAATCCCACGGTGGAGATCATGCGTTTTGATTTTGAAGAGAATAATCTTTGCACCACTTTTCAAAGCGTTTTAGTTATTCGATGCAGGGACACATATTGGAATCGCCAGAGAAATTTTAATTTTGCACAAACGATATGCAAACATATATGGATGTGAACACATTGAAATATCTTTAACAGTTTCAACATAAACTATTATGTTTTGAATAGACCTATTGCGTAACGCAAATTAAAAGATAAACAATCATCTATCCAAGACGTACGTAGACCGGTACTCCAAACCACATTTCTCGGAGAAAGCTCACCTTAGGACATATTGGAAGTTCCTTTATATGGTACCGCGTTTTGACCTGTTTTACTCTGGTTTCATCGATTTGTTTCATCCGAAAATCAACCCCAACTACCAGTAGATGGCAGATTCTCTTATATCAAACTAAATAACTACACATACGTTTTTCTCGCGGTAATAGTTTAAATTAGGTAAGCGGCCGAAAATGCCAGTTGTGCAATAGACAACTGTGGCCGCATTCCATCGTCAGATGCGTGAGTGCGAGTGACTTCGTTGGTGTATCTGTGTTTGTATATGTGTATATGCGTGCGTCTGTAATGTATTCACGACTCTGTGTGTGTTGTGAACATTGAATCATAGAGAAAGAGAGAAGGAACGCGTGCGAGAGGAAGGGGGGAATCTAATGAGCTGGGAACGACCTTGCAGGGTCGCGAATATCAGCTACTGCTGCAGCTACAACATGCAGTACTGGTACAGACATACAATATAAGTCGCTCGCAGCTCTCCTCTATACTTGATTCTTTCTGTGCAGGGAAGATGTATTTTATATACGAGTACATCCACAGCATATGTGCTGTTATTCATCGCAAAAATCCAAATTGCAAGTCAAAGATGCGTAGTATGTACAAAGAACATTTGAAAATTGAAAAAAGAAAATAAGTAAATAGGGAAAATAAAGTCACTCTCTCTGAAATTTATTAAAATATGAATTGTTATCGCGTTTGCTTTTCTACTTTCTAATCGATTTATTCTGTAAAATGACATTGCTTATTTGGACGAACTTTAATTTCTTCGCAATTGAGTTAAACTGAAAACAACACTTATTCGATGCATTTGACATTTGCATCTGGCCTTTGTCTATTATGAAGGACTTTTTATTAAATTTGCTGCTTTATTATTCTGGCGGTTCTAGGACTCCATTTTGTTTGCACAATTATTTCCATATTGAACAGATTAACTTAATTTGAAGTAAGGATGGTCTTATTGACACAAATAACTGCCATTTTTTCTGAATGTTCTCCCGTTAATCTGTTTCTGTTTGGAGTGAGTTTCGACGTGGTCAAAGTAGGGAATAACCTTTTGATATTTTTGTTCATTTTCAACGTCATTAAATGTTTGAGAGGATATCGGGTGGAGCA
>SMLS01072445.1:0-10081 GCA_004785975.1 Popillia japonica
AATTTGGCCGCATTGTGTGATTGATATGTGTAAATCAACATGTGAAGTATATATAATACTGGTTCAATACGGTGAAATTTTTAGCGTACAAATTACAGAGAAACTTGACAGCTACGCATGAATAGGTTAGCTAAATTGTAATACTATACTGGATTGAAATTAGTTTTTTAATTCTCTTATCGTATAAATGAATTTGTTACTTCACGCGCATTGACTATTCCTTTATATGTAGTTGCGAATGGTAGTTTATTTTTTTCCTCTTGTTTGTGTATTTTTCTACTAGAATAATTAATCCATTGGGTACAGTACTCCACATGCTTATGAGAATGATATCATGGTAGTTACCGTAGACTAAATTTAACTGACCAAAACCGAAAAGCATCGTAATAGACTCATTGATAATTCCAAGGCTTTACTTATCCAGAAGTGACATTATTCAACGAATAAAATTGAATAAAATACCAGTACTTCAAATAATAAAATAAAATTCTTATTTTGATACATAGTTGTTTTCACCGTTACAATTTCATAGATACTACGATTTTAAGTATGTTGCTTGTACGTAAAAAAATTATGATCAGTTGCTAATTATTATTTTCCGTTTGAATTTTAAACGGACTGAATAAATAGCAACATCGTTTTTAATTTTAAAATCAAGACTACTAACATCCACTTTTAGATAAATTACACACTTACAAAGGCTTTGCGTTATGTAGCTTTACTACATTTATTATTAAGTTGATGTCTAAATGTATGTAGTTGGATATATGTATGTATAAGTAAAAAGTAATAGAGAAATAGCACTTCTTACAAGGGGAACACCAGGGTTGTCCGATATGGATCAAGATGTGTCTCTCATGTTTTAGAGAAACCTCCCCTCACAACCCAGGTACGAGCTTTTATCCTAACCCCTAGTGTCTGAGAAAAATCAACATTGTTTTGCGCGTTCCTTTTACACCGTTAATGCCAGTTTCCACACAAGTAAGCGTCCATAGTGCAGTGGAGTAGATCTATGACGATTCCTGCCCGTTCTTTTTTTGATAGACCCATCAAGATCTGTGTTGGACAATCATGGTGTTCCCCTTGTTAGATACTCAATTGCATAGTAAATGTGATGATAGTAGCATTTTGCTTCGTTTCGAAAAGAATTTGTATTTCGGCGGGGAAAGTAATTCGGATGTAATTCGATTATGGTACAAGATTAATTGAAAACACAGCAAAATATAGCATTTTCATAGTTTTATCACAATATGTTTCCTGAGAACAGTTACATATGTTAATTCGTTGATATATTACTATCGAACGAAATAATTCAATTTAAAATTGAATATCATTTGCTATATGGCTTCCGCCTAATTAGATGTCGTAAATTTTACAGCTACAGGTCAATGCAATAAATAGTTGCTGGCAGTGTAAAAACAAAAGCTAACTGACAATGGTCAATTCCGATATTTGCCATTTAATTTATTATAACCATATTTCTAAAATAGTAGGTAATGTGGATGTTTATAAAACAGAAAGGCGTCATTACAGAGATAGAATGACAATCAAAATCTGAAAATTCCAGGCTGTGATTGGTGGAAATGCCGTGTGATCAAAAATAACAAGTGAACATCGTTTTTCATTTTTAAAAATCTGGAAAATATTTCGAAAACTCATTTTTGGATTATAAAACGAAGTGGAAAATCGAATTCTACGGAGAAAATTAGGTCTTTATTCGGAATTTCACAAATTAAAGATGCTTTTGAAGCTACCTGTCAGATCCAAATTAAAATAGAAAATACTCATTTAAAAGGGAATTTACCAGTGGAAACTTATGTGAAACGTGTTGTTGAATACCTAAGGCTCGTTTTCATGTTTAGTATGATATCGAGAAAATGTTATTCAGTGCAATCCAGAAATTGAGATCATCGGTAATATTTTACTATGCTAACAGATTTTTCCACTCTCTTACAATATTCTTTACAGTTTTTCTATTACAATCATAATTCTTACCACTAAAGCTCGAGTTTCTGATATATATCAGGGTTAATGGAAAAGTATTGAAAAAAATTCCTTCGGAAAGGATGCGAATTGACATGGAATGAACGTATACTTAACTGGATTCAAACGATTAGGCACAGTAAGTGTATTCTCTCTATTTGTACTTCTTATACCGTGTTTGTGTCATGTGTGTGTGTGATTATGCCATGTTTTGACAGGTATCAGCCGTCTTAGCCCCCCGTGTGCGATGCAGAATTGATCGTCCTTACCAATTTTGCTCGGAAAAGCTAAGCTGGGCTTCTACCTAACAATCGAGGCATGTGTGGTGTGTGAGTGTGAATAATGTACCAGGACATTTTTCCCCTTGTTCGGATAAAAAAAATTTTTTTTTTTTGTTGGGAAAAATAATTTTTTTTTTCAATGTGTGATTGGCTTAATCCCTGAAGTCGTGTAGGCGTTTACGTGGTATCTTCCTTTGATGCGTTCTGTGTCAATTTCTCCCAGCTCGTAAGTGTTTTCCCTATCCTCTTCCGGATCAAATCTTCTTCCAGAAACATTTCCTTGTACGGGTTTTCATTTAATTTTTTCTGATGTTTTTCAGTTCGGGTGAATTTTGAGATATCGTCAACCTTTCTCGGGAGAACAAGCCTTTCTGTTTATGGTGAATGTGAGCAATCAAGACGTTGGAATGTTTTCGAACTTCATTCTTTCGGCTTATGACATCCGCGGCAACCATATGTTTTCCTGGCCTGTACTTAATTTCAAAATCGTATTCTGCTAAAGGATACTCCATCGGTATAATCTTGAACTTATGTTCCATCATTTTGGCGCCAGCAACGTCGAGGCCCAAGTTCGGATACGCAAGTAGTAAAAAAAAAAATTAAATAAATACCAGTAATATAATTTCAAAAATGTCGCACAGAACCAGAAGTAGCTCTGTCGGAGATACCGCAGGCATTCAATCAAGCGAAATCTCTAGATTATTTAACGTTATTGAAAAACTAGAAAATAAACTTACAAATACATTAGGCAAAACTCAAGAAAAACTAGAAAATAAACTTACAACTACATTAAATACTAAACTAACGGAAACTCAGGCGCAATTAAATACTAAATTAAATGAACATCAAGTTAATTTACAAGCGAATTTACAAAGCTTAAACGAAAGATTATCCACATATCAAATTAACATAAATGAAAAAATAGACAACACACTCAAGCTATAACGGACACACAAATACAAGAATTAAAACAAGACACACAAAACATACACACCAATGTTACACAACTAGAACTGAAGTTACACCATGATCAGACACAAACCCAGGCGAAGATATTGGAAGTAAACGCAAAACTAGGTGAAGTAAAAGGTCAGTTATCGAAAACTGAAGAAAGAATAGACCAAGTTGAACAGGTCACGGCTCAACAGCAAGAACGAATGCATATCGAGGTGCAATACATCAGGAAACAATACGAGAAGGTGGGAGAAGAGATCAAAGAAGAATTAAAGAAGAACCCTAGTCAAGGATCGACGATTATCCACGCCGAAGGTTGTTACACGCGTATTACACACGTATTATTACTATATCTAATACTCCTATTATGTTCCTTCAACCAGTTATGACAAATATAAATGGAATTAATTAATTAACCAGTAAATAATTATCAAACTTGGCCAAGAAGAGTGTGAATCTAACGAAAAGTTGGATGAAGTTACAAGTACAGCTACCTGGCAACCACTGTGTCGTGTTTTTGCAAGGAAGAAGAAATTTTCTGCAAGTAATGAAAACGTTCAGAACCAAACAATAATTGCCCTACCAAGACAAATGTGACCAAACCCAACACTAAAAAAAAAAAAAAAAACCAACACTATGGCAATTCGACAACTGTTGGAAGCCGAGAGCGGCATAACGCTCTGGAATATTGCTGAGTAAGTCAGCATTAGTTAAGGTAGTGTTCATCACATCGTAACACTGGATTTTGGATTTCACGATGTATTCCACAGTTGTTTTCAGAAAAACTAATCTCGGCTCTTGAATCGTTTTAGATTTCTGAAAGAGTCACTGGGGATTCGGCGTCTCAATAATGACCCAGTAATAGAGGCGATTGTCACAGACGTTGAAGAGATTAAAAAACTGCCTTTCCAGGACAGGAGAGTAGGTGAAAAAATAATGATTTTGGAAATAATTAAGGCTAAAGTTGTATATTCAAAAAGAAAGCAGTGCTAGTCTAAGCTTAAGCCGATATACTCTCCTAAACATAATTACTTGTAAATACTATTGGTAATAAGCCAATAGTGAATAGAAGAAATTTCTTACTATGTATTGTAATGAACTATATTAAATAAAAATAATATATTTTTATATAATATTGAATATAAATTACCGGTAACTAGCAGCCGTAGAATGTAATCAACTCTTATTTCAAGGGTGGTTCCAGGAAGGCGTATTAAAGGAAAAAAAATGATGCTACTCAAATTCAATTCAAAGTTATTTTATTCTTTTTTGTATAGTAAAAAAAAATATTTAGGTATTTAACAATCCGTCAACGGAACCTTCATGTAGTCCATTACAAATTCAAATTTTCTCAATACTAACATTTAAACGTAAATGCAACAATATACATATGTACTATAATTAATACTACCTATAAGAATTAAACATACAACAGGCTTTACAAATAAACTATAATCATTAATGTATTAGATATTCTGAAGTTTTATATGCAAACCTTTAGCTATCAATTGTAAATTGCAAATCAATTTAATAATGTCAATATATAAAATTTTCCAACTCACAAAAACATGATGCTTCAATCCCAATGAATGTCAGAATTCACGACTGTATTCCTATTGGGTGATGATATTTACGTTTGATTTTTCTGAATTCAATTACAATTCTAGGTACAACAAAAAAAAACTGCTTCAAATCCTTAAATGTTCCACTTAAACTCTTCATATACTGCATACAGGATACGTAGATCTCTGTCTTAGGAGACAGTCCAAACCCTCCATAAACTTCCAATTTTTATGCATTTTATACATCGTTTTCTTTACTTCTGACTATTTTGACTATTCAAATACCATCGTTTCGTTTTTTCTTTACCCTGCTATCCATTTTGTTCTTAAAGAAACTTAATATTGTTGTATTTTTACATAAATATGTATATACCTAATCTGTCATTATGATATTTTAATAATACATTACTCATTGAATTTTAATATCAAAACAAGGATATTAATAAATTAAAAAAAAATACAATACCTCATAAGCCAGTTGTATATTTAACTATAGAAAGTATTTAAAAAAAACATGAATACATATGTATGTGCCTTAACAGTATATTGGTTTTTACCACCATATTCAAAATAATTATATTTATTATACTTTGTCATGATTTCACAGTTTTTTCTTAGAAGGTCTCCATTGACAATAAATTTTATGCAAATAAATATAGCTTTACTTTTACAATTATGTAATTCTAATTACTGCATAGATAAATAGCTCGGTAACAATTATTGTTTCAGTTCACACTTTTATATATAATAATATTGAGAGACCGCTCACGAATAACTGAAGTATCGTATTTTTCTAACGTTTACGTTACGAGTAGTTCACGATTTCTGTTCAGCACTGATATTGTTTTGTTTGCCAGATTTTGTGCAGGTTTCATAACGGAACAATAGCTGCTTGAGTTTATTTAGGTGCTCTTTAGTTTTATTTTTTGAGAAAGTAATAACGACTCCGATTTATTTTTATATAACAAACAACCAGCATTTCTGTGCAGGTTAGGTATTTTAGATTTTATGGAGATGTATAACAAATGATATACGGAATGAACAAAGATTGGATTTAGTAAATATATTTAGTACTACAACTAAATTAGTAAAACACAGTTTTACTTAATGATAAGAAGCAGTAGACACATTGCAATCACATAGACTGTGATACTGTAGTAGCCATTAGATACATATATGGTTTCTAAAGTAGAGACTACAACACATATAGAAGGGGTAGTGTAGTATTGTCTCTTAAAGTCAGTAATAACAATACGAATCCTGATTCGACAGCAATTGCTACTAAAAATGTTGTCATTATACAAAACTAAATTAATTGTGGCGCGACGTCTAAGGGCGAGGATGGTGTCCATAAAGACTTTTTAGTGTGTTGGTTGATGAAAACAATAACGAAGAGACAATGAGTGGCCACAGAGAATGCATTAGAATGAAATATTCTATATCTACAGTAATATGGTACACTATAGAACATATAAAGGCCTGACTAGAGAAAGTCAATTTAAAACAAACCCATGTGCATCAACCAAAAAGAAATTACATTAATGCCAAAAGAACCACATTACATGCTTTACAACTACTTATAGTAGCATCAACCTATGTTTGAGAACTGCTCAAAAGGATTTAATTACAACCAAATTTTAAATAAGTTTTTTTTTGGGTGGGTACAGCTGCAATGGCTTCCAGATGTATTGCTTATCGAGCTACTGCCGTAGCTTTTGTTGTGTACATCTGTGAATGAAAATATTCTAGTGTTTTTTATAATATTACCTCGCGGTAAGTAATAGTGAGCTGTTAATGGTTTTCCAGCAGAAATTAATGGTTCTCACATAGGAACTGATTTGATTCCTACACATAACAAAATTGGGATCTACTATCCCTTGTTTTCCCAGAACAAGAACTAGGCTGTCACACTTGAATTACCCTTTATTTTAAGCTTTTTAATAAAACTAAAATTTTTCTCATCTATAATAAAAGATTTATATGCTGTATTAAATTATATCCAAACACATGCTAACATCTGAACGATATTAGATACTTCCAAAGAAAACCTAAAGACATTAAACATCTAACCTGAGAATATAACCGAGAATGTAGTGCCAGTTTAAAAAATAAATCTTTGCAAACTATACAATTTATCAAATCGCCCTGAACAGGCCGGCTTTAGAGATGGTTGCAGATGCTGCGATCAGGTCCTGGCACTGACTTTTCATAATCAATTAGGCATCCAAAGAGGTCTGAAAACCTCGTACGTCTTCATAGAGGTACCTTCGGTCTATCATACGGAAAATCGTTATAGTTACGTGATAGTTTTATTACAATTACAGCGAGTTGTACGATGTAAGAGGATCACTAGATTGATACAGAACATGCTCAGTAACAGAAGAATAGCAATATACATTAACGGGATGCAGTTCTACTCGTACCATTAAAAATGGTTCACCATCAGTTTTCACTTGATCACTTCTTTTTAATGTGTATACAAATGACGTTTCAAAGAAATTCATCTACGCTGACGATTTAGCATTGGCAACTCTGTATCATTCACTGGGTGAGGGAAGCCGCCAGCTAAGAAAGGATCTTGAGATTATGCACAAATACTACATGTAGTGGTGCCTGAAATCCAACTTTAAAAAATCGGAAGTAATTGCTATCCATATTACTAACAAGCTAGCCCACAGAGAACTCGATATCACTTTCGGCGGAGAAACAATCCCTGCCCTACATACTTGGGTGTTACGATGAACAGGGCATTAACTTATAAACAGCAACAACATTCTTGTCAAACTTACTGCGATCTTTTGGGGGGCTAAAGGAGACCGTCGAAGCCGCTGCGCTGGTGTTAACTTAGACCGTTGCTGAATATTGTTTTCCAGTATGGTATAAGAGTAGTACTGCCAACAGAATAGATGTCCAGTTCAACGAAGCAATGAGAGTCGTAACATGCACATTGAGCTCCACTCCTACAGTATGACTTCCCATCCTTGCTAATATAGCGCTTCCTCAACATGGTAGAACGGCGGCCGCTCACAAAGAGTGGAGAAAGGCTAACAATCAAGACAATGTTCTGAAAATTCAGCAAACGCACTGTGCTCTTTCACCTCCTTCATCTTGTTTTCCAATCTGGAGAGATAGTGAACTCGGCGAGGATTCCAACTTGTACTCCGATTGGCTTGACTTGTCGCCGAGAGTAGCGGAGTTAAAAACTTGGATATCATTGCGCAAGTGGTAGAAAAAAGTGATGTTTAGATGGGACTTATTGTTGCGTAGAAATATACAGAGTGTCTTTGAACAAAAAAAAAAGAAAAATGGAAAGATATTATTCTATTAAACTTAAATCCAAATATTTTGCGCAAATTCACTCCCAGACACGAGAAAAGACACTGCGTTTTAAGGAATGCATGTAGCAAGTGACTTATATCGTAGCATATCGTAGCGCAGAGTAGGTGTAGCGATATGCGATATTTAAACTCTGTGCAACGCACAATCAGATTCAGTCTGTTTCGGATGTTATATGCACATTACCTTGTTATAAAAATTCCAAAAACAGTACATTAAAATTAATCTGCCGAAAGCGAAGATATAATTTCACCTAATATTCTTATTTTCTCAAGATTTCAGTAATCAGAGGGGCATAATGACAAAGATCGTGAAATTGCAATAAAATTCATGCGAATGAAATATAGATAATGACCAATTCTTGGAACCAGGATAGAAGCTTGTTTAACTCTATAAATTTGAAAATTTGATACATAGGTATATTTTACCAAAATTTCCTCATTGCATCGATTGTTTTGCATAAACGTAGATCTAATTTTATGAATATTTGATAATTATTGTCCTTGTTAAATAATGTTTTAAAATGTTATTATTGCCCGAAATTAATATTTAGTTTAGCAGGCTAATAAATAAAATTAATAGAAACATTTTTTTAAAGATAAATTTAGTTTAGTCTAATCAGTGAATATATATTTTAAAAATTGCTGAAAGAAACAAATCCACATGCATTTGGAAACTAATATGCCAATAAAAGAAGTTTTACTTATATAACGCTGCTTTTGCCATCAAACGTATAGGTAATGTTCATATTACATAATATCTATATACATATGCATATTTCCTTCATAACATTCATTTTTATTTCTTTTTATTGAACTTATACAAATTTTATTCTCCCTAGCCTGCCGAAAGCAAAAATATTATTTCACCTAATATTCCTTTATAATCTTTTTGGGAAAAAATAGAATTAACTAGTAGGAATATGTTGCGATAAATACCAAGTTCTGCTTAGTGGAATATATTCATTTTAAGATAAATGCGCCTGGCAGGCATAACAATGAATGAAATGCACATTTAATCTCCTCTAATTATAGTGCTATCGGCCGCATATACTAAACTAATATACCCTTCTTTGTGACGCGGACAAATCGAATCGAATGGCAATTCTCTGATCTATGATGGCAATGTTAGACACGAAGCACTGTATCTCTCGACAGGGTTTACGTTTCGGAAATATTCGGTCGGTAAGTAAATTTTGCGGCCGCGCTGAGCCGTCCTGACTAAACTTTCCCCGAGTGTACGTAATATTCTTACACAACTGAACTGTACGTCACATTTATGGTGAAACAGGTGAAAATGTTCGTCAAAGATGTCTGACGTGTAGGCAGTGATTTCCAAATACTCGAGATACATCCCATACTTGTATAACGGATGTAGAATTTAGATTACGGGAAACCGGTAAATTGTTGCCATCTTACAAAGGTCGTGGACGTGAAAGGCCAAGTAGGAGACATAGCACGACAGGTCGGGATGTCTCGCAGTACGGTATACAGCATATTGAGATGTAATTTGTTACCCCCGTATCATATTCAGTGTGTGCATTAATCGACTGGAAATGGTCGTGATACATTTAAAATAATAATGCCTTTATTAATTAGTCGTCAATAATATTTTCATACGTAATCATATTGATGATATTGAACCTTTAGCATTCAAAGCTATTTAAAAAAGCTGACACATCAATGTTATCTTGTAGTTTTTATTACATCGACAACTGTTTTTGAGATGTTTTGCGTTGGTTCGATCGAGGTATTTTTTTAAACACATTGTGCATTCATCGGCCCCACATATTACAATTTATAAGAGGAGGATTTAATTTTGCATTCGCGACGTAATGGAATTACATTTTTTTTGATTTGTATTCTATATAATTGTATCTCGCCATTTCTCATAGTTTTTACGTTTATTTCAAAACAGCTTGTATATACATACAGTTCTTTCGTTGGATCTTTGCCGATACGTCAT
>ML219249.1:0-13251 GCA_004785975.1 Popillia japonica
TTTTTTGGTTTTCATTTTTGACAGGTGACAGTTACGAAATTGAGTTTCTCCAATGCTTGTAACTCGACGTGAAATAGGATCCATTAGGTTTTTTCCACAAAACTCTGCATCTGTCTATTCAAAACATAAAAACATACGATTGGGCTTTAATTTTTGAAGACGGTAATGGAAATGTGTGCTTGGCCAGCAAGATTGCCTGATCTGACGCGTTCAGACCGCTTTCTGAGGTTACTTGAAGGAGCCTACTTAGACCACCTCTCAAGAACAAAATTCGCCAAGAAATTAACAATCCACAGCAAGATGCTCCTCATCAATTCTGGTGGCAGCAACCCCTCAGAAGTTATTTTCAAAAAATTGCCAAATATGTTTTATTATATGGCTATTATACACGAAATGTCTAGTGCTTCCCTTCAAAACTTTAAGTTTTATTTACAGTATTTTACTTATTTTTTAAACCATTGGGGATTATGGAATGTAAACTATTTGACCTTGGTTTAGCGTTGGTTGGTTGTGCAACATCTCGACAAAAGATACTGATTTTGGGCTTTGATCATATAAATGACGTTACCTTATTTTGTCTTTAAACAAGTTTGCTGACATATTTGCTTACTTTTATGGTGGCCAAATTTGCCCAAATCCTTCCTTAGTAAGTCAAAATAAAGGTTTCAACTTTAATGAGAAGACAACTATAACTGTGTAGCATTTATTTATAAAACAACAAAAGACATACACCGTCATAAAAATAAAACGAAACAAGTCCAAAAGTGTGGTAGGTAACTTAATTGCAACGAGATCTGAAAAAAATGATAGCAGTTCAGTTAGTTTTTTTTATACACTGATTCAAAATTAACAAAACAAATATACCAATAATACGCTACAATACGCAAAAATAATAATTATATTTAAAAAAGAAAGAAAAAGTTATATACAGGGAAGAAATAAGTTATATCTATGCATATATATATCAATAATTAACATCAAATATTGATTTGATACTCCTTCGTTTCCTCAATCGTTTCCTTATATTAAAGAATTGCAAATTCAGATCCTCATCCTCTTCCACGAAATCCTTCTTCTCCTTATCACCATCAGTTTCACCACTCGACACCGACGAGAGAGTCTCCACGAGGGCATCGTGATTGGGACTTCCTTTAAAACTGGAATTCTTCATCTTACTCAAAATGACATCCTTATAAACATTATCCAAAGAAAATGTTTCCATAACATTCTTCAAACTCCCTCCTTTCTGCAGCGGATGCTCCTTCTCGTGCGGTTTGCTATCCATCGAATGCCTCCTGGATAGATTCGGCTTGCCGTCCACGTTCTCCAAACTGCAGAAGAAGCGTCGCGAAATTTCGAAACGCTCCTTCATGATTTCGGCGAAGCGTAGGTCCTCTTCGATTTGATCGGTGCTGGTGGTGTTTGGTACTTCGGTTAGGCTGTCTGGTTTTAGGATTTGGTGTTTGGATCTTTCTTTTAGGTCCGAACGTTCTTTGGTGCGTTTTAGGACGAGGGTGTGTTTACTAAAATCGAAATCTGAAAATTTTAATTTTAATTTTAAAATAATTTTTTTTGATTAATCCTACCTTTATCGAATATCCGGATCCTATCGTATAAGGATTCTGACCTTGTAATTTTAGTGGTTCTATCTTGTGTTTTAAACTCGACGTCAAAGCTTGGGGTTAAATCTAAGGAGACCGTTTTGCATAGCTCTTCCTTTTGTCGTTTGAGTTTGTTGCTCAAGCTTGATTTATTTGTCTTGGGTAAAGTATTTAGGGCACTTACAGATTGGGAAGTCATCTCGTAATGTTTGGAGATCAATCTTGTGTTGTTCAAGCTAATCTCAGGTGTGGACGCGTTTAGGTTGCCATTAGAATTTTGCTGGACCAAATTTTTCCAAAAATTCCGCTTCTTCTTGAATTTGAGCAAAAATTCGTCCTCAACAAAAGAGTCCTCCATAGAATTTTTCGTATTATTAGCGCAGCTCAGATTAGGCATACTTTTCGCCAATTTATTTTTAGTTTCTTGCAGCCCATTTTGCCTCTTCCACGTGGTGGCAAATCTGCGATTCGGAATCTTAACCTCGTCCTTCTTCTCGAAGATATTCCTTATATTTCTGACGTTAGTGTCGTATACTTCTCCCTCGATATTTTTGACATCTCCAATTTTAGTCTCGTCATCGTTCAAGCAGATGCTGTCAATTTTCTGTGAAACTGGTCCTTCTTCCATCGTAGATAACTGCTCGTCTTTCTCGAGAAGATGTGCAGAATCTCCTGCAGGAAGTTCGTCTGGAATAATTGCTTCTTGCTCAATATTTGGCAATACTGGGGAAGCACAGTTAAGGTCGTATTTTAAATAAGTGATCTGCTGCTGGATTTCGATTTTGTTGGTTTTATTCGCGGAATCCTTTTCGAAGATCTCCACAATTTTCTCGATGGATGCGGTTATTTTTTTACCTTTTTGGAATTGCGGGATGTTTGAGAGGATTTCGAAATCTGTAGATGACAGATTTTGGTCAACATCGTTTTGGGATTTTAGATCTTCTACGGGATGTGGGTCTTCAGGTGGTGGAGCAGGTTCTTCATCTTTGGCAATCTTATTATATAAATTTTCGAACTCGTTTTCGCTATCCAAAACTTCTTCTTCCACCTTTTCGACCGTTTGGTTTGAGCTGCCATCTTCTAGTAAGTCATTCTCTAACACTTTAACCTCATCGGTTAATTCCTCCGAGGACTCTGGCCTAAGCAGGTGGAATTCTTTATAGTCCTCAGTCAAAAATTTGATATCATCCGGCATGTAGTTGTGGACGATTACATTTTCCTTGTTCTCAGAATTAAGCTCAACCACGCTATTAACATTATCCTCCAAGTAATTCTCATTTTCAGCTTTATATTCCAAAGAATTATGTTTGGATTCATCCATCGCATTCAAATCAGATATTTCAGATAATCTTGCGTCCTCGTCAATTTCCTCCAGATCCCTCGGCTTGCTGCGGTTACTCAATTGATCACTCAAATCGAATATTCCGCTATCCTGGTAAACACTTTCATCATCACTTCTGTTTGATTCCACAGAATCTTTAGCGTTTGGATTATTATTGGAGTCGAATTTAAAAGGATGACCCTCAGTTATGCTAACGGATTCGCTAACAAAATCTATACATTTCCCGATTATCTTCCGCTCAATTACACTCCTATTGGTTTTAATCCTTCCCTGCAAAATATCCTCAATCTCCTGGTTGCTCTTCATGATCCTGATCACGTATGGTGATCCTTGCAAATGCTGACCATCACTCGTTAGCAACAGCTCGTATATCCCGGAAAATTTAGGAAGGAACGTTATCTTAGCTCGCTCCTTCTCCATTTCAACCTTAACTGCGATTTCCCCAGAATTCCTCCTATTGGTGACCAAATTCATAATGGGGCCAATATCGAAGGAAACAGATCTGAAAAACGATCTTTGGGCTCTACTTTTGTACTCCAATTTCTGCTGCTCTTTTAAATTCTCTTTACGAATCTTAATCATCGTATTCACGTTATTGGTTTGAGTTTCAGAATTCGAAATGATATGTCCCCCAAACGTGTTGTAAGGACCTTTAATATTAACTAACACGTTATCGATCTTATTGGTTCCAGTATTCGGATAAACGTAAAAGACAGACGGCCGATTTTGCTCGCCTATAACCAATCCCATCCCCCTAGCAACATATTTCGATGTGAATTTTAACGTATCTTCTTCGATGCTGACCTTGTTGATTGCGTCTTGAACTTGCAGCAGATACTTTATGAATTTTCGTTCGGAATACGATGTTAAATTTGCTTGGCTGAGTTCTTTTTCGGTTAACACCTGCAAAATTAAGAAAAAAAGTGACAATCTAAAGTAATCTCAGGAGATATTTTTGTGGACCTACCGGTGTTACTCCGAGATATTTGTATGCTAAGGCTTGGCCGTGGGTTGGCGGTTTCTTCCAGTGTTTCTGCGGGTTGGGACAGGCTCCTGGGACGACGGTATTGATGAGGGTGCAGAGGAGCGCTCCGTTTTGCCAGTACTGTGTGATCTTGTTAGGCAAGCTGTTCATATGAGGTATTCTGGATGACATCCATTTTAGAAGACGCTGTTGTTGGCTGAATGATGGACATAGAGCTGCAAAATTAATTAATTATTAATAATGAGATTCAATTGAAGACTGCAGGTAAATAGGTTAGAGATTAACTCTAGAATGGTACAATTTCTAACCCAAAAAAATGACTATTTATTACAAGGAGCTACATAATCCGATGGAAAGCATGTTTCAGTTGGGAGAGGCCACATTCAGTGCTGAAAAAATGTAATGTTCAGGCTGCTCCAACATCACACAGTTATAGCTGCCAAATCGTGCAATCTATGTTGCTTAAGTTAGATGTACATATTGTAAATTCAAAATTATTGGTCATCAATTTGAAATCCTTAGCCTGGTTAAAGTGAAATCCTCTTTCCTTCAAATTTTTGATGTTGTTTCAGATTTGTTTTAGATTTATTGCCGAAAAATCCGGAAGACACCAGTCCCTTTTGGTCTCCGTCGCCTATCCTCACTTCCCCACCCTCTCGGACGGTCAGATTCTCAAGAAAAAAAGGGGAACCTGAGAAAAATTATAAAAGTCCAAAAAATTTGGAACAACGCCCTCTCCCTCGTCTCCCTCCCATCCCCCGCCTTCTCCGACTTTCAGATTTTCAGGAAAAAGGGGAACCAGAGAAAAATAACAAAAAGCCAAAAAATTTGGAACAACATCCTCGCCTCCGCCTTTCTCCCATCCCCCGCCTTCTCCGACGTTCAGATTCTCAAAAAAAAGGAAACAGGAAAGGAGGGGAGGGATTGGAGGGAGGGGGGGGGGGGAGGCAGGGGCAGCAATGGGCTGGTTTTCCTTTTGCAATTTTTTAATATTATTTTGTAAAATTCTGTGTGTGAGTATTGAACAATCCTAAACAACATGGAATAACTTCTGAAATTATTTTTTCCAAAAAAGAACAACAAGCACAATAGTTTTGATAAAGTGAGGCTGGCCATGAAAACGGTTTGTTTCGTTTACTTTTTGCAATTTTTGTCTATTATTTCGCAAAACCATGGAAGAGTGTTTAACAAATCTAAAACAATTTTCGAAGTATTATTTTCGAAAATGGAAGAGGGGAAGAGGGCCGACGAAAATTTGTTTTTTCCAATTTTTTCATGTACTAGAAATGAAGAGAAACCAAGAAAATGGGAACAATGCTCAGAAAATCTAGATCAATACTTTGGACTGGACTGGGAAAAAAAAACTGTTTTTCCGTATAAATGTTGTATAAATCTAGAACAACATTTAGGAGAACAAGGGGGGGGTGGGGGAGGGATGGGCTGGTTTTCTTTTTGCAATTTTTTAATATTATTTTGTAAAATTCTGGGTGTGAGTAATCCTAAACAACATGGAATAAGTTTTGAAATTATATTTTCCAAAAAAGGAAAGCGGGTGGGGCTAAAATATGACAGAACAACAAGAACAATATTGATAAAGTGAAGCTGACCAAAAAAACGGTTTGTTTCGTTTACTTTTTGCAAAACCATGGAAGAGTGTTTAACCAATCTAAAACATTTTTCGAAATAATACTTTCCACAATTGAAGGGAGAAAGAGGGCTAAAGAAAATTTTTTTTTTCCAATTTTTTCATGTAGGTACTAAGTAAAAATGAAGGGAAACCAAACAAAAAAAATGGGAACAATGCTCAGAGAAACTAGATCAATAATTTCGACCGAACTGTCAAAAAAAACTGTTTTTCCGTATAAATATTGTATAAATCTAGAATCTAGAAACATAGAACCATTTTCAAAACTATAATTTCTCAAAGAGAAAGAAGGGGGGAGTCGATGATTTTTTTTTCCAATTTTTTCATGAACTAAATATGGAATAATCTTCTGAAAAATCGAAACAATAATTTCGAAAAAGGGAGGTTCCCCAAAAGAGGATTTTTTCGATATTTTTTACAGTTTGCAAACATTATTTTGTGGAACTCTAGAATTAATAATGTAGATCAAACCTTGAACTACTTGAAAGATAGATATGGGTGGGGAGAGGGAAGGGGGATGGGAGCTATGGAAATTTTTTTCATAAACTAAAAGTGATAGAGGAGGAAATTCAGAACAATTATTATAAGAGATAAAAACAAATTAACGTTGCTAGTTCTTCTAGATTTCAGTAAGGCCTTCGATACTATTAATCACAAAACCCTGCTTTCAATTCTTCATCACATCGGATTTACTTATTCTGCAATTTCTTTGCTGCAATCTTTTCTACAGGGCAGATATCAGTCTGTGCATATCTTGGATAAAGTTTCCGAGCCGTTGCGCTTATTACAGGGAGTACCCCAGGGTTCTATATTGGGTCCACTATTATTCTGCATTTATACAATTTTCTTATCGAATTCAGTAAAACATTGCCAATTACAAATGTACGCCGATGACACCCAAATTTACAAATCCTTTAACGTTAATAATATTGATGAGGCTTTACGTGATATTAACACCGATTTGGAGGCTGTTGCGAATTTTGCTAAGATCCATTCTCTCAGAATGAATCCGTCTAAAACTACAGCCATATTATTTGGAAGTCCACCTCACATTTCAAGGTATAGTGAAACCATTCAGGTTTTTGTGGATAATACGTATATTCCGTTGTCAACTAGTGCGAAGAATTTGGGCCTAATTTGTGATAATACCTTCAGATATAAACACCATGTGTCTAAAATGATCGGTGTGGCCTATAGTAATTTAAAATTGCTGTATCCCCATCGAAATGTTTTCAACACAAAAGCTAAAGCAATGCTTTGCGAAAGCTTGGTGTTATCTGCTTTCTCTTATGCCCTTCCCGTGTATGGACCGTGTCTAAATGCTGCCGATCGTCGTCGAATACAATTATGTAGTACAGAATACATGTGTTAGGTATATTTTTAACCTAAGGAAATTTGATCGCATATCTCATCAGTTAACTGAACTTAAATGGCTCAACATGAACAATCGCATACTATTTCACTCCCTTGTGCTGTATATTAAAATAATTTATTTAAAAACACCTAATTATTTGTGGAATAAAATCAGATTTCGTTCTGACGTGCATAACATTAATATACGTAACCGAGGATTAATAACCCCGCCTATTCACTATTCCTCTCTGTTCCAGAGATCGTTCACTTTCAATATTTATTTTTTGTATAATAAGTTGCCATCATTTTTAAAAACATTAGAACCTACTCCGTTCAGATGTGCTGTATTTCATTGGTAAGACTATAATAGGCATCTAAGGATTTGGTGTAAGAGCAGGGGGTAATGTTTAATCAAAACCCATCTGAACCACTCCTTGTGATTTTCGTAATTTTTATTTAGTTATCTTTTTTGTCCATTGTACATTTTTTTTTGTATTCTTTTGCGGATTACGAAAATAAAGACGTATTATTATTATTATTATTATTATTATTATTATTATTATATCAATTTTGCCTAGAGCGCCTTGGTTAACTCAAGATATTAAAACATTTATGGGACTGCGTGAGAGAGCTTTAAGTGAGTTTAAAAGCAGTGTCTGATGATGTTTGGAATCGTTATAAAAGTCTTTGGAGTTTTGCGGTTATTGCTATTAGAAAAGAAAATCGAAAATTTCTAAATTCTGCAGCTAATTGTTCTAATCCTAGAAGTTTGTGGTCTAGTCTTAAGGTTCTTAATATTGGTTCCCGTCCTGAGTGAGTTAGCAAATGTGTCTGAAATCAATTTGTATTTTGCGTCGTTTGTTCAGGCTATGAGCAATCGATGCGATGAACCTATTAATTCTTACAGTAATAATCTTGTGGATCCTAGTTTCCATTTCAGTTTCACTTGACTACCATTGAGGATGTTAATTCAATTCTGAACAGTATTAATACCAACGCCTGCTGTTTTGATGGTATCTCTGCAACTATGTTGAAATATTGTAGTCCCTTTATAGATCCTATCGTTTTACGTTTGATAAACTGTTGTATCGAACAATCATACTTTCCTACTAATTGGAAAGCTGCTCTTGGTATACTTTTGTCAAAAAAGCCCAATCTAACTTCGTTTTCCGATTTGAGAATTATAAGATTCTGCCTGTTCTCCCCAAGGTTTTAGAACGTGTTCTTTATAAACAAATGTATGAATTTCTAATGCAAAACAACATATTGTCTGATCACCAGTCGGGTTTTAGAATGGGGTCTTAGTACTGCCTCTGCGCTGATGTATATACTTACATATGTACTTATGACGTCTGTTGACAATGGTTTGAATAGCGTACATGATTTTTCAAAAGCATTTGATACTGTGTGTCATCAGCTTCTTATTGCTAAGTTGCATTACGTTGAGTTCTCTTGGAATTCTCTTATGCTCATGCAGTCTTATTTATCTGACCGAACACAGTGTATTGTACATAACGGTACGGTAATAATAATAATAACCTTTATTAATGCCAATACACACAGTGTTTGCACAAGTCCAAAGAAGTACAAAAAAGAAGTACATGTACAATATAAAGTAAAAAACTAGTACTAAGTATAACTAAGTATGTCCTCAAAATTATTGGAGAAATTCATCTAATACCTAAGTTTGAAAAGTAATTGTGGCAAGTCTCTCAGTGCATCAGACAATATGCAACATTATCAACAATCAACCAAATCACTAAAGCTATTGTTCAAAAATTCTTGAACAGAATAAAAGCATTTTCAAATTAGATACGTCTTCATAACCCTCTTGAAGGATATTGGGGGCAAATCCCTTACGCGCTCTGGTAAAACATTATAACACATGGGAGCATAATAATTCACACTGTCCCTACTCTTACATACTCTGAGATAATTTATTCTAAAGTCATTGTTAATTCTAGTTGAGTAACTATGGTAGTCTCTATTTACATTATCATTACCACAATTATTTCTAATATAAGTAAGACACTCAAGTATATAGACACAAGGTGTTGTCAGTATTCTCAAAGATCTGTATGCATCCCTGCAATCTGTTCTGTATCCGATGTTAGCAATTAACCTAATACATCTACGTTGATTTTTGAAGATTTTAGCCATGTGACTGGAGTGACCCCAAATCAAAATAGCATAACTCATAACAGAATGAAAATAAACAAAGTAAACCTGTTTTAGACATTCCGGTGACAACATGTTACTCAAGGATCGTATTAAATAGATTTTTTTCATTAATTTTTTAGTTAGTTCGTTAATATGATTTTCCCAGCTTAACTTAGGATCCAGGTGGATACCTAGAAATTTAACCGCATCGTTATTATTTTGATCAATTGGTCTTAGAGCCAGAGTTAATTTCTGTGATTTTTCATTATTCAGGCTAAGTTTATTCAATGCATACCAATCTTCAATCCTGTTGCTCACTGCTCTAGTACTTTCGTTTAAATTACACAATGAGGAATCATAATTAATTGTAGTTGTGTCATCCGCGAACAATATAAATGTAGTGCTTAAGTCACAATTCGAAATATCGTTAATATATAGCAAGAACAGGCACGGTCCAAGGACTGATCCTTGGGGTACCCCATGTTGAACGGGTAATACGTCTGAAAACTGATTATTATATTTGACAAATTGTAATCTGTCACTTAGATAAGAATGTATTAAGTTTATACTGAGATCCGTGAAGTTATAACATTTAAGTTTATCGATGAAAATATCATGACTTATGCAGTCAAACGCTTTTGTGAGGTCGTAGAGACAAATCTGGGTAAAATATTTATTTTCAAAATTTTCCAGGACGATGTTACATAATTTTTGAATTGCTGCGGTTGTGGAGAATTTATTTCTAAAGCCAAATTGGCAAGAACTATATAAAGAATTATTTTCGAGATAATTAGTTAACTGCTGTTTAAGAATCTTTTCAAAAATTTCTGAGAAGATTGGGGTGACTGAAATTGGGCGATAGTTATGAACTATACTTCGAATAGCACCAATATTTTATCTGGTGTTCCCCAAGGTTTCATTTTGGGACCTCTTCTTTTTATTGTCTATACAAATTATATCTTAAAGGCAGTTAAGAATTGTAAGGTGCAGGATTATGCTGATGACAGGCAATTATTTTATTCATTTCCTTTTTATGACTATCAACATGAACGCATTGGTTAATTAGCTCTCCAGCATAATCTTATTTTAAATTCTGAAAAAACCAAAACGTTACTGTTTGGTGTAAGTCATCGTGTTGAAGTTTTGCAATTGCATCTCAAGCTGGAAATTTTCAATACTCGTCTACAATTTGTGGATTTGACAAAAATTTGGGCTTGCTTATGGATACTCGGTTTCGGTTTGAAGAGCATATATTCATCTTAATTAAAAAGGCGTATTCTGCATTAAGAGTTCTATATTCTAATAGACAAATCTTAACTGTTTCTTTGAAGTTAAGAACTTTGTGAGTCACTTGTGTTGTCATTATTTAATTACTGTGACTTCATTTATGGACCGTCCTTATCTGTATATAACCGATCACGTATTCAAAGAATTCAAAACTCGTGTTGTCCTTTAATTTGTAATCTTCGTAGATATGACCACGTTTCGGATCGCATAAAATCCTTGTCTTGGCTAAATATGGAGAATCGATGTAGATGTCATTTAATATGTTTTGTTCATAAACTCTTGAACACAGACTTCGCTTCTACTCCTCTTACTGGGTTTTTAATTCCTATGGACTTTATCCATGTTCTAAACACGCATCATAAACATCAATTAACTCTTTACAGTAACTTAACACTAGTTATATAATTTATTTTCACATTTTCAGAATGTACTTAACCTCTAATGTATAATTTGTTGTATATACTCTAAATTATGTCTTGTTTCTGTTTGTTATTTCGTTTTTGATGAAGTTAGGTTGAGTGGAATAGCTTTAGCTAGACTTTGCCTGGCTTGATCCAGATATTTTTATTTAATAAAGGCAATTTATTATTATTATTATTATTATTATTATTATTAAAAAGGGCGTGGGCTGACCAAAATATTCTTTAATTTTTAACCTGAAACAACATTATAATTTAAAATTTTGGAAGAGTGGGGTGTGGAGCGCGGAAAGGCAGGCTAACCTTCTTAGGGATAAAATATAAATTTTGTTGATTTCGATATCCATTAAAAATTTGTTAGAGGAGGATGTTTGGATTTAGAGCAAGGTTTAGCACAATTAGAATAACAATTTCGAAAAAAGATTAGGCCTGACCAAAATATTAATTTTTAACCTGAACCAACAAATATTTTAGTAGAGTGCTTAATTACTTAAAATGTCAGAAATGCTGTTTGTATTAATATGTCCATGAATGTGTTAATCAAAGATAAATCATGTCAGAACAACGCATACATGTTAACTCTATTAAATCAACAGATAACAATAAAAATTACTACTGACAATTCCTTATTTCATACATATAAATTGGCGTATCTAACAGATCTTACATAACCGCATTATGTATTAATCAGTTTATTCAGTATTAAGTTGGAAATATTTTTATTTAGGAATTCGTTCCTTATCTTAGAAACCGACGTTTAACCGTGAACGTTGTATAACGCGTTATCGACATCGTCTCGTAATCAATCAACGTAATTGATCTCATTATTATTACGGAGGTCTATTAGGAAGTTAATTGGGAATGCGTATTACGTGAAATTAGAATTTGAAGCAATTTACGCGTCCAAGAGAAAGTGAAGTTTGAAAGGAAAACAGGCCTCGGTATATTAATTATTGTATTACTGTGTAATTGGGGTTTTCAAATTCAATCCAAGCGTACGTAAAAGTTTATGCGAGTTGTTTTAAATACGCAGTAAATCTTATCTTAAACTTCAAACAATCGTATCTGAGAGGAAATATAACCTAAACAAACTTAAGTTTTACCACTTGACAGATTACAGTTTATGACAGTTTACAAATAAAGGTGGGTTCATAGCTCTCCGTTCGTACGTTTGCGTTAGACGTTGACCAATCACAGAATGTTATTTTTATGTGCTTCACAGTCTATCCGCTAACGGATAAAGTTGACCGAGGTTGAACTTTGTACGCTTCCGTTCTTCCGTTTTTGAAAAAAGTGAGGTTAAACCTGTCACAACAAAACGGTAGTATAGGAAATTCATACGTCAACATACGTACGTTACAGACGCAACGCTACGAACCGCAAAAAATGTTCATCCGTTAACGTATAAACGCAGACGTACGAATGGAGAGCTATGAACTAGCCTTAAGTTCTAGGACACTTTTAAAGCATCCGACTGTACATTAGTTCGATTTTCCGCCACGTATCAATAATTCCGTCATGGAACACTACTTTACCGTTTTACGATTCCGCTATATAACTTCCGAACGACGAGGAAATAAAAAAGAGAAGGGATCCTGTTTCGGACATTCTGCTGTCTGTTCTCCCGCGAAAATTTTGACGAGTCAGTGAGCGAGATTAACGTAACGAGATATAGAGGGCGCTCGTCCACCGTCCGCTACGCAGATGAAGCGTACACTATGCTCCGAATAACGTTTCGAAAGGCGCTTTGTCCGCTACATCCAGACAAAGCGGGCGATAATCGCATAGAAAAGGGGCGATCTTCTGAGGTGCGATCGAGCGTGCGACATGGTCATTGGAAGTCCGTGAAGTGCAAGTAAATGGATGTGACACTATCGAAACAGAACGGGACCGATTATCGTAGAAAAGAATATATGCAAGAGGAGGTTTATACGGCAATTTTCCTACGTTTCGTACGTTAGTAATAATTCAGCACCAGACTAATTTACTCCAACAACTATTGCGGACTACGTCCCAAACGACCTAAGGTCCATCTTCGGCATTAATAATTCGCCAAACGAATTAGTAGCGGCGACCTCCTCTTCGTCTAACTAAAATTAATATTAATGCGTCGAATGATGAACGAGGAGGTTCGAGGTCCGCCCACCACCCCCCGGATGACCTCTTCCACAGTCTCATACCACCTAATCGGACGGTGGCGCATCCAACGGGTTAATTTGATCGACTAGTCTTCGGTTAATTAAGGGAAATTGGAACTCTAATCGAAAGTGGAAGTTTTACTATGCGGAAAACAGTGACTTTGGCGGATTTCGATAGGATCGAAGAGTACTGATAGTGCGGTCGTACGAAGTTGGGCAACTATCTATGGATGTAATAGGGATGTCAAACTTCTCGAAGCTATTAGTGGGAATTCGGGATTATGGAGTAGTTCGGGGAACCATTCAATTTGTTGATCGGAT
>ML219250.1:0-21805 GCA_004785975.1 Popillia japonica
AGAAGAAAACTGTGTTAACGTTTTGGATAATCTACTGGAAGGAGCTTATGAAAACATTGCAGGTTGTATGCAAGATAGTGTAAGCTTAGAAATCTGTGTTCCATAGGACAAATTTGTCTATTGTGCCATTACTGAATTGTGCGTTTGTGGATATTCATCAATAACATGCCGAATGGCTTCGATATTTTCAGCTGTGGGTTTAGATAGGCACCCACTTCTAATTCTTCAATGGACACTCCCCGGTCTCTATGAAAACTAGACAATGAATAAAAATGAATAAATAGACACACTAATTCAAGATTATCTGCATGAAAATCAGCCATGCATTCTGGAATTGAATATGTCACTCGCCATTTATTTGCACAACTGTACAGAAGTAACGTTCAATTATTTGTTTGTTTCTGCTTTGTACTGATTGCCCAAATTTAATGTGACAATACATTTCGGATGGCTTATTATCGTATTGTCACCAATATGTGCAGCTGCTTATACTAATAAATAAGTGACTGTTGCTACAGTTACCAAACTTGATTCAACTACTGCTACTGCTTTAGTCAACTAATACAGACGATTAATTTAAAATGCGGTTAATTAAAGCAAAGAATTTGGATGCCACAGCAATGTTATACGTTGACGTAGCAAAATTGATTGACGATGAATGTTGAGAAACGGTTTAATACCAATTAGAATTAAATAGAAATGTGCTACAATAAGGTTATTATAAAGTTGACCACCAATAGAACTTGTTCTGCTCACAATGAGTTTAAATTTTGAATTAAAAAAAACTCCATTTTGTAGATTCCAAAACGAATAACAATACAAAACGAGGAAAATTCATTGTAACCAGCACGTATGAAGAGAATGCAAATCGACGATTTCTATAGTTAGAGCTATTGATTCTACCCCCGCCAACGTAATTCTTTTATTCTTGGTAACTTTGTTATTTGTCCTACTTTGGCAGAATCTTTGTTCTGCAGCAACGTATTTCACTATTATAATTGGTTTAAACTTTTATTCAGCTAGGAAAATACCGAGGTATAGTATTGTTAAATGAAATGAATTTAAATTGTTTCAAGAGCAGCTGTATGCGTATTTTACAAACTTGCTCTGAAAGAAAAAGTAACTTGAATTTACGTGTGGAGTGAAGAGTGTTGATCTCAGTATTTGCGTTTCTCGCCATTACACAATTACATAAATACTAAGCCTTCACTACAAAACTTTCTTTATTTTCGTTTTTTTTTTTCTTAACTCCTGAATCTGTTAATTAGAATGAGTTAGTTTTTTACCTTATAATGTCAACAATGAGTTCTACGCTAATGGCAAAGTTGAAAGTAGATAACGTAGAACTTTTCTGTTCTTTAGTATATTAGAGACATTAACTTTTATTGCAAATTAACTTTTCATTCATTTCAATGTGGATTCGGAATTGCGAGGTGTGAAAAAATAGTTACACGAAATTGGCATAGTTTTGAATTGTTCCTTTGAATATGTCGGGACTTAATAAAAAAAAAACTGAAAATAATAAATAGTCAACCCAAAATACCAAAAATAATGTTTGTAAATAATAAAATATGATAGGATATAGTTTTTTCGTGTTCCCAATTTTTGGTGGGTTGCATAAAATTTTATTTGTTAAGAATTGGTGGGGATGTTCAGTGTAATTATACCTGATGTTGGGAGATTTTAAACAGGGCTTGTGCGAGCTAAATACTTCGGACAAGAAATAAAAAATCAATTTTTGACGGTCTATCTTAAGGCGTTTAGCTTACCCAAGCATCATTGCAATATGATCAATAGAAGGATACGAAAGACACCTAAAAAAGGGCTAAAATCGTTCAAGTAAAACAAAATTTTGTATACATCGTAGAAGTACCAAAACATATGTAGACCAGCGAGAACACGTTAGATAAAATCTATCATAATTACCTAAAAACCACAAAATTTTTTACAAAAGCTCTGGTTTTTCGACGCATGCAAATTGATCTTCACTTGCGAACTACGGTATTTGACACACAAAAATCTTGTTCAAATCACCCAAAACCATTACATAGTCCAAAAGCACCCAAAAAGACATTCATAAAAACAACCAAAAGTTTTACAACAATCTCTTGCTTCTAGACATCTCAATATACGATTTCATTTCCACAACTCTGTAAATATTGTCGTATTGACCACCAAAGGATTTGAATAAGGATTTTGTTTTTGGACAATAATACTATTAAACCTCCATTATTTTTATTTGGTTACCTACTTTAAGCGCCCAAATGTTTACGCTAGAAGGAAGTTAGAAGAATTGTTTGAACTTGTCTTCAGTTGTTTCATTTCCTTTTTTGATGGAATTTGATGATTTTTATGTAGCAAATGCCTTGGTCCAAAAGCTACATTTTATACATGTATTACATTACTATTACCACATGATTAATATCAAAATTGACAAACTGTGTGGAATTTTTTCAAAGCAAATTATTAAGGTAATCTTAAATATAATAATAAGTATTCTTTGATACCTTTAAACCCCAAATCAATATTGGAAAGAATATTTAATAAAATAATAAAGTTAAAATTAATTTCTATATAATCTATTTAACTGAAATTTTAATGTAAAATTGCATCCACAAAGTATTAGAAATCGAATAAAATCGAAGGAATACCGTGGAAGCATTGCTGTTTAAAAACCTTTTCTCAGCTAAAAATAAACGAATTCCATTACATGGGCGACAGATAAGATATGATTGGTGATGAAACAAAAATCCTACTTTTTGGATCAGATGGTGTTATTCGAACATGAAGAAAGGCAAGCGAAAAATATAAGGCAGAGTGTTTAAGACCCACCATAAAACACGATGGTGGAAAGTTACATTCACAACTTTGTTCATATCTTATTTTTACAAAAAAATATTATTTTGGCAGGAGAACTGATGTTTTGGGGTTCAATGTCATGGGAAGGGTGTGCTGAACTCGAATTTAGTGATGGAATCATGACTAAACAAAACTGTTTGAATATTCTCTAATCAAATCTTCGTTTGTATGCAGAGAAGATACAAAAGTTAGGCCTTCACAATTGATGATTGATGGAATCATGTAAATACAATGACATGCTGAAATAAATGAAAAAATCGATAAACGAGTTCTCCAATGACAAAACATAACAAATATTGCTCTCTAAAAACTATTTTCCCTAAGTGAAATATTGCAATAATAATAATAATGATCATAATAATAATAAAATTGTGCAAAAATGGCAAAACTAGATAAGCGAATATAAGTACCAACAAATTCCTTCAGAGAATTAGATGTTAACCTTATTCAGGAGAAAAGTAAAGAACAAGAAAAGTAATTCTCTATTTAGAATAACTATTAATAAACAGAATGTGAATTGATGAATATGATTGGAAATATACAAAGAAAATGGTGTGACGAAAAAATAAAAATTGAGGATTTAAATATGGAAACGCAACACATAACATATGAAAAGAATTACAAAATTATAATAACATCGTAATTCAAATAATTTAGGATTATGTTAAAATAAAGTCAAAAACTGAAATATAATTATATTTATTTAACTTATCCACGAACATTAGAAAAAGAAAACATATTAGTAATTTACGAAAAATATTTTGTAGGGCTTTTGTGTATTTTAAATAAAATTATGATTTACATATTTTTGAAGTATTTTAGCCCTTTTTTGATCGTTTCCTATCTTTTCTTGATCGTTAATCAATCATTTTTGCGTGGGCTAAATGCGTTGTAGCATTTTATGTACTACTGGTAATATTTTACGTGCAAATAAAATTTAAATCCTTGATTTAATTTAGGCGAGTATTTATATAGGTTTTATGGGTAGAAAATAAAATTAGAACACTTTAACAGGTACGTGTGAGTAAGTGCAAGGTAAATATTTACCAAGATTATGAGGTAATTGTATTTCGAATCGGCGCGATAGATTACTTTCTCTAAAAAGTAGAAAATCTTGGAAAAATCGGTAACAGCATAATTTCATGTTTACTTGGCGTTTTACGGCTACCTGCCGATAAGATATTGGACACGATAAGGTGACACGCTGGCATAGAAATTAAAAGCAATGCGTATTAAATAGATATGTTTAAATATAAACCATGTTGTATAAAACAAGATTATTTGATGATTTTACTCGAATGAATCCCGGATATTGGAATTAAGAGTTTTAATTGGAAATGTGAGCTAGATATTGTTACCACCGTTTATTTTAACTTTGAACATTATTCTACATATATGTACATATTTCTTACTGTCTAGTAGACAGACGAACGACAAATTCATCCGTGTCACGTCATTAAGATCCTTACATTTTTTATTTATGTACAGTCTATGGTTAGTTCCCGAAGTCTCTCTAAAATCTGTATGAATGTACTATTCAATTAATGAGTGACTTCTAGTTTAGTTGCTGTACACATACACCTATACCATGCTGCAGAAGAGATCCATTGTATGCATTTATACTTTAATAAATGCCATTGATTGCAAAGCATATAGCTGATAGGTTCATTAAGCGATTGAAGTTATTGTGGGTGTATATATATTATAAAATAGCCAGAAGGGATTATAATAGGCACAGGCTCTCACAAATCGACTACTCTGCATTGAAATATGATTGAGTGATCTGTACTACTATTTACACTATTATGTGTTGCGGGAATAAACTCTCCTACACCAAAAAATAAAAGTATAATTTCTATCATTTGCATGAATCCCAGTTATGAAGACTGGATATTTGCCTCTTTAAAGCTCATAAAACGAAAGAGGAAAATTATTTCCTCATCGCAGAGGCACGCTACCATGCAGAAAAAGAGATGGAAGAGCTGCTTGAATACTTCCGAAGAAATTTAATTACTTAAAATGTACTTAGCGTTTTGAAACGCATTCATTACGTAGGTCTATGTAATCCAACACACAATTTTATTACAATCAGCTTAAGCAGTTAAGTTTAAACTGAAGAACTGGAGGTTATTTACTTAAAAACAACCAAACAAAAAAAATTGCACTTAAAGTGACGTTAGAAAATATGTTTCAATTGTGCCTATACCTTTAAATAAGTATTATGACAATGTTAACGGTCAATGTTTCTATAGGTTTCAAGAGTGTTAGTCGGTACTGGGTATAAAAGCAAGCGGGACTTCTTTACGGTATCAGGGAACAAAGGGGTGTCCCTCACCGATTTAAATGAAACTTGGTGGGTTTGTAAACTGATGCAGTGTAAAAACAACGGTAACTTTCATAGATGCTAAATTGCCCGTTTTCGGGAAGTGGGGCGGCCCAGAGCCAACGCTATCTTTCACTATTTGCTTTAATATCTCTAAAACTACAAGACACAAAAAAGTTAAGACAAATATTGGGAAGTGAAGCAAGGGTGGAGCTTAACCCAGCGGAGAGAATCTAAACTAGTGTACGCTCTGCATAAACATTTGTCGCCATAAGAAATATAAAGTGATTTGATAAATAGTTGAGTTTTATTATTAACATAATGAGACTTTCATTATAAGAAATTCGCAAATTTGCTTGCACAAAACCAAGCAGTAAAAGCTTCGTTAGAGGTCAAAATCTTCTTAGCAAGTGGTGAAATAATTAACAAGGTCGAATACTGGGGATGAGTTGCTGGTGTAAAGCTCGCTTGAGCGGAATTTGTAAACATCTATCAACAAAATTTTTACTTGGTTGTGGAAAATGAATTTCATCACAAGAAGCTTTATTCTGGCAACGAAATACACAGCAGTACACTTTACTCTTATTCTTATGAGCTGGAAATTCCATACTTCAACCAATTAAGTTTTGATCAATTTCGGTGTAGACGACTGTTCAACGCGAATACGTATAATTTGTATTAGCTAATAGCTTTCTGACCTACGTACAGTAGTGTTGAAATACACCGCCAGAGAGCGTACTTGAGCGCTCCGATTCCCATGCAACTCTTTTATAAATACTAAAGGATAGCGACAATATGTACCATCGAGGGCTTAAGTAATGAATCAGACTTCAAGCGATATGACCTTCCACAAGTATTCGACACATTTGACTACTCGCACTAGGCGGCTGTAATTAGAATTAGAGACGGATACCTAGCAGGTAAATTTCAGGTAGAAAGATTGGCAAGAAATGTAAAGCGATATATTATAATTTCATTTACAATAGTTGCATTTACTCTTTATATTAAGAAGTAATGCTGACTAGAATTCTTAACTAGATTTCGTTAGCACAATCTGTTTCTTTGGCAAAAGTAAATATTGTTTACACTATTAAACATACATACATACGTATATGGATAAAACATGCATGTTTTACACATGTAAATTTTCAGTAATATGCTTTTTAATATAATGACACGATTATATTTATAGAAAAACGAATTGTTTCTGATGCTTTATTAAGAAACGATTTAAATGAAGTAGCATTTTAAAGATATTTTTTAATATTTGCGCTATCACAAAATAAGGAATTTAGTTTTAATTTCACCCTTCTACCGTTTAGGTGTAGGGTTGAAACATAGGTATGTATAATAAATGTATTTTTAACCATTATGTGCATAGATAAACAGTTCAGATATTTTTCTAGTTCTAGGTCAATTCAAATATGTACTATTAATTCGATTGAAGATCAGATTATTCCAGAACCTTTATAATTTATTAGGTATTCGTTATAACTTCGTCAGTGGAAGAAATTGACATTTAATTCGTGTCAAATAATTATAATCTACTTTTACTTTTACTACTATTTCTATATTTATAAGTGGATATTATAGTTACTAACTTATTGCGCAATGTGTTTTGTGTATGTGATTCTACTGAATTTTGAATAATAGGTATACTCTACATTACAAATTAATTTATCTAATGAAATATTATCTATTAAAAATTTTGGGCTTAGAGTTATATAACTTATAATATAATAGATTACACAACCTCTTAGTTATCTTGTAAAATTAGAGAGCTTCCAACTACTTCAGGATTGATTAGTTTTTGATTAAAATGAATTATAATTAATTTAGTTCAGAAGAGTTAATTGTCATGTTATATGATGTTATATGTTATAATACTATTACTCTCTTTAAACTCCTAATTTCTTTAACATTACAGTAAGTGCAGTAATTATTGAAACGATTAAAACTTCTTAATAAAACGAATGCTGTAAATGTATATGTATTGTATATCATTAAGACATATTGTTTGTGTTGTTTCAATTAAAATATTAAGCGAATGCTAAGAAAATAATATTAAAGTTTCTAATTTTATCATTTTTGTAATTATTACTTTAAGCAATATTTTGCACGATAAAATAGTGACTAATTTATCATAAACTTTTTTTCTTTTATTAATTTATCTACGTTCTACCTGAATTCAGTATCATCATATTTATTTCCAATATATTCACATTTTGCTAGGTTTAAATTCTTTTAAATGCTGGCTACCTTTGGACTGCGGCTATACGGCTTACTGCAGTTGCTCAGTTACATATGTTTACTTCAATAGCAATTCAGAACGGAAAGCCCACAATAGACGCGTTTTATTGCATTTTGATTCATTACTTAGGCCTGCTGGCCCCCAGAAGCCACTTGGTTGAGTGTTGAGTGATGATTTTCTTGTATTGTCAACAAAAGTTGATTTTCTTCTTATTTTGAGGGTCGACTAGATTTATGTAAATCACGAACAAGTTGCGGAATTTAGACTCAAAAATTGCGTCCCATGCTTTGGCATGCTTGATGTAGTTCACTCACATTTCAACCAAAATAATATTCGCTAATTCTCTGAAGAAGTAGATGAAAAAATCACAGCATTTGCAAGTTTGCTGAAAATAAGTACTCCTATAATAGTACTAAGAAAATAAGTACTGCTGTACACTGCTATTATTTTTCTCAACTTATCGGTCACGCCCCTGAAAATGAAGACCTTATGTGTCTACATTAACATTACATTAAGGAATCAAGTGAATGCAAATTTGCATAAATTACCTGAGGTGTACTCCCAACTTGTGTATAGTCTGTACATATGGAATTTTATTTGCAATCTTATCTGCATATTATTCGCAAATGTTTTGTTCTCAACATAGTTCGCAACTCCTCGACTATACCGTTATGGAAGTTTATATAACTTCCGTTTGATTAAGCAAATTATTTACTTATTAATCGAATGTTTGGTGTTATCCACTTATTGTCCACTTATTATTGGAAAGTCACTTTTGAAAATTCATTGTAGAAATATGTATAATGTTTTGGCACGCAGGATTTCTTTTATTTTGATTCATTTACTTTTTAATTCTTTTATGACAATATTTCTGTTTTTATTTCATTGTTTGCGGATCTAGATGTAACTGGTATGAGTACTTAGGTCGACACCGCACATGGGAATTAATGTTGGCCAAAGTTGTACAATGTGAAGGTACCAGATAATTATTTAACTTTAGCATCGTTTTTTTAGGAACAAATCCTGTATGAGGGCACGAGCAAGGTGTACCAACACCAGCAGTAAGAGATGATCGGTATCTCTTATAATTTAGAAATCAAATATTAAATGCAGCCTAGCTACGAAATCAGTTTACTATTACTGTGCTCCACTGATTACAGAGCATAAATGACACTGTAGATTATGGGCAAAGAAGTATTTTTATTATGGCCGTAATGAATAAGGTAGTTCGTCTATTTGTCCAGAAAAATAGTGATGGTGTAAACCGAAATAAGTATTGAAGACTATGCCGAACTACACATCTCTCATAATAGTATACTCGCCTAAAATTTGTGGATTCGACAAAAAATTTGGGTTTGCTTATGGATACTCGGTTTCGGTTTGAAGAGCATGTCTCCATCTTAATTAAAAATGCGTATTCTGCATTAAGAGTTCTATACGCTAATAGACAAATTTTAACTATTTCTTTGAAGTTAAAACTTTGTGAGACACTTGTGTTGTCATTGTTTAATTACTGTGACTTCATTTATGGAGCGTGCTTATCTGTATATAACCGATCACGTATTCAAAGAATTCAAAACTCGTGTTGTCGTTTAATTTGTAATCTTCGTAGATATGACCACATTTCGGATCGAATAGAATCCTTGTCTTGGCTAAATATGGAGAATCAACGTAGATGTCATTTAATATGTTTTATTTATAAACTCTTGAACACAGACTTCCCTTCTACTCCTCTTACTGGGTTTTTAATTCCTATATATATATATATATGTTTTGCCATTGTCTTGTTTCTCTTTGTTATTTCGTTTTTGATGGAGTCAGGTTGAGTGGAGTAGCTTTAGCTAGACTTCGCCTGGTTTCATCCAGATATTTTTATTTAATAAAGACAATTTATTATTATTATTATTATACTCCATTCAGAAAATTCATGAAGATAACTTTGAATGTAGATTTGGTTTTATTTTGCGTGAAGCAAAAATACAAAATAACTCTCTATTTGTCCGCAAATTGCGTCAGTAGAAGTCCCAAAATAATATAGAAGAATTATGGCTAAACTATGGTCAGTCCATGTAGAATGTCTTATTCAACTAAGAAAATTAATGAAGCTAGCTTTGCCGATATCTGGTAAGCCCTCTATGTTGCAAAAATTGGTTGAATTTGTCTCAACACATTTTGCAGACACCTTCACCACCGCATTAGAGAATCATCATCCAAACGCCCCACCACCATCCAGTAAGGTAGTTTACTACAGATTTCCATTTTTCAGTTAATGTGGTTAGTATTTCTTACAGACTTTCATGTGGTAAATGTGTGACACAAATTTGTGATAGATCTTGTATACTGTATACGAAAAATAAAACAGCACTTGTGAAGCAACATAAACATTTTTTCGCAGAAACACCAACTTTGAAAAGGATAACTGTTTGCGAACAAGCTAACGTTCAGAATCCAAAAACTTCTAAGAAGAGTGGAACAATATTCATAAAGCAGAATTTGGTTCACTAGGTGTAGCAACAGCAAATGGCAATAAAACTTAATTTTGAGTTTTTATGTGCTGTGTATGTATGTTCAAAATAATCATCTAAGATCAATCAAAATTGTTGGTTTCTACCAGCAAAATATATTTTTATTAATATTATAATTTCGATAGATATCTACTCTGTAAATATAGTTCACCTAACTAATTTATCTACCATTTTTTTATTGAACGTGATGCAATGTTGGCATTATTACCAGTCCCCTATTAAGTGATTAGTGTGTTTAAAGTCGATAAGCGAGACGGTGTAATGCTACGAAATCTTATTTACTCCTTATCCAGAGATAATCCCACGTAATTCGAAAATAACAAGGTTCGAGTAATGGTATTAAATTGCATTTGCTCTCTCGTTTCGTTTACCATTAAACCCCTTTCCTTGTGCAATTGCATTGTATATTGAATGTAAGGAAATTGAAACCTACCACGTGTATTCTGTTATATGGATACGAATGTCTGTCTTATTCCAATTTCAAATCAGTTGCAGCTTCTTTAAATATGGTTCTATAAAATATATTTAGGGAGATAAGCGTAGGAGAGATTGGAACATAAACTGATGTTCAATTTAGATTAATTTCTTTTATTTTGAATATTCATTACAAGTTATAACATCTAAGTGTTATCATTATTTTGGCTCAAAATTTAAAAACGCTCATAGAATTGTGCAAAATTTTTGGGCTGGAAGACAATTATTCATAGTTGGTTCTGGATTTTCGATAACTAAAACACTTTCTAACGGTAACATATCTAAGGTATCTGTGTATATATTTAGCAACTAAGAAGCAATTGTCTATTAAATCACTTATCGGCACAAGTTTGCTTATATATATTTCGGCTGACATATGAAAATCTAAAGAAAGATAACTTAAGTTTAAGGAAGGGGTTGATCAACATACTTTGACAAGAATACTGTTGTTTCGTCTATGACAGTGAGTCATAGAAGCCTTCTCTAAATCTTTATAAAAGAGGCAAATGGCAATCTTAGAGTATCGTAAGACATACATGCATTTAAGCGAGAGGATGGCGTGATTATTTCACTTTCACTTGCTTTTTCACCTCTGTGCCACACTTGTCGAATTGCAAGAAATATCAAACACATACCTTTGTGGTACAGGAGTTTTGGAAGAGAAATGTATGTTCTGATTTGATGCCTTATTTCTGTTAGTTTTCATTAACCATTATTACTTCTATAAATTTCAAAACAAATTTGGTAAAATTTCTCATAGGATGTCTCACTATGGTGTGGACAGACTTTCCTTAATAGTGTTAATCAGAAATTTGACTAAAGTAATCTGTAAAGTATTCTCTTCAAAGAGCTATAGTGTCACGAAGTGCACGAGGAATTAGTATTGGTGTCATGATGTAACAGTTGCTAGAGCAAATCTAAGAAATTCAGTACACACTTAATATTGTAACCAAAACAGAGAAATGAGAAATCATAATAAATTTTACAAAAACCAAAACATCATTCTACAGTAACGCTTTCACACTAGGATTGAAACTGTGAGAACTCATTCTACTATAAATACATTTGCCGTGTAGTTGTGCCCGTAGTTTTCCAAAATATGCCTTCTGAGTGTGATAAACATTTGTATTTTCGTATATATCTGGGCCATTTTAGCTATATTATCGTTTTGGTTTTGAAGGTATGAGGTTAGCTTGGTACAAACCATTTTCAGTTTTTGTGGTCTAAAGGTTAGCTTTAGGGAAAAAAGGTGGTTTCATAAATATAGGTCTACTGCTTTTTGTTTTCCTGTGAACAAAATACACAAGATCTAAGCATCTTAGTGGCAGAAGGAACGACTAATCACTAATATCATGCTAGTTCAGTATCAAAAATAACTTCCAAATCCTTGATTTTGATGGATCTCTTGAATAATAGTATGAGTAATCTTGTAATGTGAACAGGATGTTTTTTTGTTGTTGTAAAGCTCATCACATTACATTTGGGAACATTCAGTGACAATCTATTTATTTCACACCAACAACAAATCCTTTCTAAATTATCCTGATGGAACATTCAATCCTCATCCGAACTTGTTGATGTAAATAGTTTCACATCATCAGCGAACATTAAAATTTGGATGTTAATACAAACGGGAACGACGTTCCACCCTTGTGGGACGCCAGAATTAATATCACGTTTATCAGACGAAAAATCGTTATAGCACACAAAAAAATTCCGACAAGTTAAGTAGGATTGCAAGAGCTGTAACATGGAATTATTAAATCCAAAGAGCCTCAGCTTTGATAGCAGTATTCCATAATCATACTGTCAAAAACCTTTTCCATATCTGTATACACAACATCGACCTGGCCCTGGATGTCTAGAGAAAAGTTGCAACTTGATTAACAGTGGAACGCTTAAAGACAAAACCATGTAATGAGATATATCAGCCGGATTGCCTTTTTTGAAGACAGGACATATTCTAACCAATTTTCATGCCGATGGAAAGAAGACTCTGCGTAGTATTAAGTGGAATATATAGAGCAATGGATTAGACTAAACGAAACAGCAATCTTTAATAAAAATCTCGGTGGTTAATTTATTCTTTTACGATTTAAGCGCCATGTAGACATCATTCTCAATAAAGTATGATATATTCACAAACAGTGTGTTCACGAAACTGTCTGCATTCGTCGATTGGAATTGGGGCGAATCAAGAAAAGAACTGCAAAAAATGGCTAGCAAAGACGTCAACAATCAATTACATTACACCAGGAATTAAACTATATAGTCTAGTATAGTCTTCTATGCTAATTTTGGTTCCACCACGACTAATGTCTTTTGCGAACAAATAGTAGGTTAGTTCGTATTTTTGTTTCACATCAAATCAAACCAAATCTGCGAATAACCATTGCTGATAACTAATAAGAGTCACTACTAACAATAAGTAAAGCGACTATTTTTTAATAAAAAATCTACAGTTACTAAATAGAAGTTTGTCAATAGAAAACTTCGTATTTATTTTGAGGAAAATGGTGCATCGAATCATTTCTCGACCGTGTGCATAATGAATGTACCACATTTCAAAGAAAAACAGATTATCCTTTGCGTACACTGGCCACTTTGCCATTTGCAAGACCATTTTGGCAATGTGTATCATCTCTTAATAATCATAAAGAAACCTATAGACGTACGCCCGATAATTCGACCCTGACTCGACACAAAAACCGTCACAATTTATGTAATACATTCTATGTAACACAACTAAAATTAATGAAATAATAATATATATAGTCTGACTGATATATAATATTTTACTGTAATATCGATATAGTATGACTAGTAAGTATAATATTCACGTGAATAAGCCCAAAACGCCGGATTAAAGATAATTTCGGAGATTCTGTCGATAATATGTGCTTAAAACGGGCTCAAATTGATATAATCACTGAAACATATTCAATAATAACGTTAATATTACTGTGGCAGAATGAACTTTCTTAGGTCACTCGTACCTGGTGCAGTATCCATATCCATATCAGCTGATATTTTTATTAAATACGGCCCTTAGGCATACAGTATCGGTTCAAGTATTATTGCCGCAGGAGAATCAATAGCAGTTGAGAACACATTAAAACTTAGTTTCTTATAATTTTGAATATAGGTACCTACAGTGTCAAGCAACCATAGAGTAACGTATTAATTTTTGTAAATGCTGAGAAATAGAATAAGGAAAAACGAGAATTAACTAGAAGGATTTGAAAATAAATATATTGAAATAACGAAATATAACAACTTAATTGTATATACAATATTAAAACTCGAATAACGCGAAAATACATAATAACACAAAGTCTGACAGAAACAGATGCGTCTAAAATTAACCAACTTGGGAGAACAATGCTTGTTAATATTCAGTGGCATACCCATTATTGTTAATTATAACTGCACAGCGTGGGAACATCGACTTCATAAGGTTGCAAATCGTATCCAGTAGTATTTCAGTCCATGCTTAATTTGAATATCTGTTTTCCTGAGAATCTCCCACAGATTCTCAATCGGATTCAAATCTGGGGGTTGCGAAGACCATAGAAGTATAGTCACACTGTTCTTTTGAAACCACTGGTTTACTACTTTCACAGTGTGTGTGTGGTGGTTGCCATTTTGGTATACCATGACGTTTTTAGAGTAAATAACGTATTGAAACCATTAGTTAGTCTATTTTTCCAACTGCATGAAGAAAATGTTACTAAGTATACAGGGTGTCCGCGATATACAAAGCGTCCTTTTAAGGGATGATAGCTACAACGATTTAGAAACAAAAACATATAATACACCCTGGGGCTATCTGTAAGCGTAAACGAGAAAAAAAATTATTTCTAAAAAACCTTATTTGGTCAAACTGTACAAGAAAACTCATCCATATTGCTTCTTAAACAACCAAAAAACCATATCAAAAATTTAGGGTTGAAAATAACTGAAAACAACGATGAAAACGAATTATTTCATACTTTGAAATTGAAGCGTGGTGTCATTTGTCTGCCATCACACTGTACCCGTATGCAGTTAAAAGGGCAGATGTATGCCAAGCATCATCTGTTTATACGACCTTGAACTTGAATCGTACGAAGTCAATGGCCATATGTTTTAAAATAAAGGTACCTTTGCGGTTTTTTTAATAATGTTATGACAATAAAATCGATGTTATGTTGAAGTTTGAGTGAAAAGGGCGTATTTAATAGCAGCTTTCGATCGGTAAATGAAAATTTAAGTTGAGGGAAAGTCGCATTGAATGAAAATATGTATGTAATAATAGTGCAATTACGTTATGGCGCTTTAAGCTCTTTCGTAAAGGCTACTACAAAATTGAGTTCTTTTCTTTTATTTGTGATAAATTGGTGGTCCTAAAAAGGACTTTTTTGAGAGACAGGAGAAAATGTATTACAGGAAAGGCTCGATGTGTTGGAACACACGCCTCTAATCGTCGGGTAAATCTTGCACGGATCAGCTGCCGGTGTACAGTATGCATCGAAGTTTGTGACATGAGAAATAATTTTTTTTCTCGTTTACGCTTACAGATAGGCCCAAGGTGTATTATATGTTTTTGGTTCTAAATCGTTGTAGCTATCATCCCTTAAAAATATGCTTTGTATTTCACGGACACCCTGTATATGTCCACTGTAGTGGACTATATGCATTCTCCCTGTATAATATACATATATAATATAATAATTATTTGAATATTTGTGGCGAGTTCTATTCGACGAATCTGTTTTGATAGGAAGTAGTAACGAATCTTTTACGTTGGACGATGCTTTACTTGATAGAGAAATTGATAACATACAGTATGATATACCAATAAATTCCGATATAGATGAAGATAGTTACAACGATGATGGAGATAACCAAAGCGATTGGGAAAGTGAAGATGAAATTGACCTAGCTCAACTACAAGCGCGAATGGGCAAATTTAGATTTCAAGAACATGATAATATATTAGAATCGGGTACATATCCAACATTTTTAGGAGAAGAATGTGTTAACACTGTAGGCGATACGCCAGTAAAAACATTTTTGAAATTTTTCACGGATGAAATTTTAGAGAATATAGTTATTCATAGTAACATTTATGCTCATGAAAAGAACGTAATATTGGTGTTGACAAAAGATGAATTATACGTCTTTCTAGGAATAAGTCTTGTTATGTCATATATACCTAACTTATCCGCGACGAGCTCGTCTTTATTGGTGAAGCGATTCGGCCTTATGATGAATCTCATTGCGGAATCTATGACCGTTAATAGATTTTAGCTAATGTTACGCCACATACACTTTGTCAATAACACCGATTTAGACCCAAATGCTACAGATAAGCTAAAGAAAATTCGTCCGCTTTTGAACAAATTGGAAAGTAATTTTAGATATGTCCTAGACCCAGGTGAATATCTAGCAATAGACGAGCAAATAGTGCCTTCGAAAAGTCGTTTGCACATCAAACAATATTTACCAAATAAACCAAAAAAAATGGGGTATTAAAATTTAGGTTCGTACTGTGCATGGAACTTGTAGTTACATGCGCAGATTTGCAGTTTATTAAGGTGCTACTCACCGTGAAACCATTAATACATTGGGAAGTACTGCTGATGTCGTTTTGCGACTAAGTGACGACATAAAGAATAAAAATCACAACATTTTTTTTTGACAATTTATTTTGTAGTATTCCATTGCTACAAGAATTGCGAAAATATAAAATATGTGGAACTGGAAGATTACAAGCAAATCGATTGGCTGGCGCAGGCGACATATTGAAGTCCGATAAAGATTAAAAGAAGTGTGGAAGAAGAAGTATTGTTTCTGCCAACGGAATAACTATTATAAAGTGGCTCGACAATCTATGTATATTTGTTGCTTCAACATGTGCAGGAAGAGAACCACAAAGGTTAGTCAAACGGTACAATAAAAAAACAAAAGCTCAAGAAGGCGTTAGTAAACCTTTTGCAGTTGAATACTACAATAAGAACATGGGAAATGTGGATTTTTTTAGACCAACTTCTAGCACTTTATTCTTCAAGAAGAAAGAATAAGCGTTGGTATATAAAGTTATTTATGCATTTCTTGGATGTGTCACTAATTAACACGTGAATCATATACAGAAAAGCACATGGTATGCGAATGGATTTACTAGAATTTAAAGCTAGCGTAGCGAGAGCTCTTATTAGTAAAGGGATTAGAGATAATAAACGAAGTCGTCCTCGATCTGCAACTCCCGGAATCCTCAAAAAGAAGAAGGCCGCACACCGTGCTCCACCTGAAATTCGTAAAGATTTAATTGGGCACTGGCCCAAATTACCGAATACTAAAAATGCTAGACGTTGTCACTCTCCCGCTTGCTATCGAAAAACAAAGTATATTTGTACAAGGTGTGAAGAACCCTGATGTCCAGATTGTATAGAGTATTTTCACAAGACCTAGCGCACGTTAAATGCCACTTTGCAGAATGGGCACTGAAATTGCCATCAAATTTTTTTATCAAAAAAATGGGTAGTAACGTTGTTTAAATGTTTCTGTTACTTTGGCGTCCATTGGTATCTCTATAATCAGTCAATAGTTTTTCTTCATTATTTCCATTGATTGTTTACTAGTGTATGAAAGGGTTAAACTTGATTCATTACTAAATAGCAATGTATTCCACTTCTGGATGTCCAATGTAGATGTTGCCTAACAAAAGTCAATCGATTCATTCTGTGCTTTTAGGGGAGCAAAGGTTTTTTAGCTATCAAATTGTCTGGTCGTCTAGTTGTCACTCACGAGCGGCCAGGGCTAAATCGGCTAACAACTGTGCCATTTTATGATATTGCCTAATCATACATGATATTAGTGATCTATTGATATCAAAGCATGTACTAATTATACTTTGTGGCGTCCCTTCTTGAAACATTTTCATAATTTCCAATTTAATACTATTAAGAATAATAATATAATAATAATAATGCAAAATTCATAGACACTTTAGCTTTTACTGTAAGAAGTTGCTTAAATTTTGTCGCACCGATTGTTACTGCAATTGGCTATTTTTTTCATATTTGTGTTTTATAAATATCAATAGATATCTAAGTTTCTGTTATCCGATATGCATTTTTAAATCCTTCAAGTTAATTTTCCATTTTTCTTATTCTATTTCTGAGTAACTACAGAAATGAATGCATTACTATACAGTTGCTCAATTTATGTCCGACACTATATATTCACACGTCAAATACTTGAACTTGCGATATAATACGTCGAGGATTTCCTTGGAATGAAATTATCGAGATAATATAGCTTGTACGAAGGCAACAGTAATTAGTCCCAGATTACAATATATCACAAAGCGTAATGAAATCTTGCAGCCCCGATGTACGACATGATGGTGGTCAAAGAGTTAGATAAGGGACAAGATCGTTTCATTATGTGTAACCACTGTCTGCCCCCATCCCGAATGCGATAGTATGTCATATACGACACAATAACATTACACGAATGGAACAACCACCTGTGTCCTCAGACAGTAGAATGGTCTCTACAGATAGCTTTACAGGATACATTACCAATTTCAAACGTTTGAACAACTCGCAGCAATTCCACTAAGAAAATAATGGCGAAGAGATACTTAAGATTGTATTTGTTCGACAAATTAATAAAGAATTAAATATAGTACACAAAAGTCGAACTTTATTTCAGAAAATTTCCATTGCTCTGCATATCGCTGGCATTATTTTCTTGTTTAATCCGAATTATTTCTATTGGGATATCCGTTCTTCGTTTAGTTATAAAATTTATAGGTTGAATGATATAAATTTCTAGAAAAATTTATTTGAAACTATTTGTAATCTTTTCTTCAAATTAACATTAACAACCTTCTTTGGAAATGACTGCAAAAGCTTTAATTAATTGTTAATTTAAACAGGAGTATGTGGAAATTGATAAACAATATATGTACATGATATAGAAACTGTCAAAGTTATTCTAAACAGTTTCCTGTACGTCGGTGTTCTAGAAATAGCCTACGGTATTTCTATATTCATCTAATCCGTTCCAGAGAAACAAGTTGCATGAAAATGACAGTTCGTTTTGCTCTATTCACCGCGTAAGTATAAAATGCACAAATACGCGTTGAATAAAGTATAGGAGTTCTTGTTTAGAAGCATCAGCATTTAATTTTCTGAAAACGTTTTGATAAAAGACAGGATGATTTGAATTGATTAAGAAAAACTGTATGGCTGTAATAAATCTCTTACTTTAGATTTACCAGGAAGTTGGCTAATACGACATTACAAATTTTAAACTTTTGCACATGGATGGTAGAAGACGTCATAACGACGATAAATATTAATTTCATATGGTCCAAAAGGCGGACTTCCGAGGTTATATTATATTGCTGTGACGCAAGCACGCAAGCTAGAATATTCTGGGGTATACAGGTGATATTGCAACACTCATAATGGGGATAAATGCAGGCATTATTTCAGAACTCATGCAAAGAGATCTGACAACAACAGAACGGTGATAAAGGCAGGATAACCTAAAAATTAATTCAGCGAAAGCAACACTAATTCCCTTTACAAAAAATGAAAGCTTCATGGTCTAAACCCACCAATACGTCATGATGAGACAGTACAATTCAGTCAAAAAATAGAAAAGGAAAGTTCAGTAAAAACCGTTATCTTTCTCAATTGCTTGAGAGAGGAGGTATTGAAATCTTTAATGGATTTAATATAGAAGGTAATAACAGAAAAAATTATGACAAAGTAATAGGTAGATGAATTTAGATAATACTGCAATCCTTTAAAAAATTAGATTTACGAACGTTTCAATTTCTCCTGATCTTATTTATAAAATAATAAAAGACGGCTGTCAGATTTGGTGGACTAAAGCTACACAGAAGCCATCAATTACAAAACTCGCAAAATCCCAGAGCTTAGCTTGACTACGTATTACTGGTGCCGCAAAAAGCACACCAACAGTTGCAATGGAGATCATGCTAAACCTGCCCCCTTTGGATATTTACATAAAGGGGGAGGCAAGAATGCGGGTTGTGACATAATGATTCCTAAACTCTCCTTTGACAAACTCTTCAAACTCTTCATTTCAAACAGAAACCTCGAATTCGAATTCAGACTTAGTACGCAGATGGATCAAAAAAGAACGACAGGCTCTGGAGTAGGTAAATAGGGTGAAACCTTGAATCACTAAGAATATATGATATTCGATTAGCAATAGAGATATGTGCCCGAAGAGCATTGAAAAGAACAACCTATTGGTTAGCTGAATCATATCCTATCAAATAGTCGGGCGGTCCTAAAAACATTAGCATTCTATCAGATAATCTCCAAACCAGCTTTGGACTGCCTGGAAAATGTAAGAACCAGTCAAAACTTAAAAAAGTTACAGCAAGTTGGTAAGAAAAGGCTCTGCAACAATATTCACTGGTCCAGAACCTGGTCTGGTGATAACTATGACTGCAATACGTGGTGAAGTTGTTGAATGGATTACAAAATCACACAGTCACAGGTATACTGCCACAACGTTGAAGAGCAAATACACAGCAAACGGAAAATAGGGCAGCCATCCCAGCATTTAACAGATGTACTGGCTGTTTGAGGCTTTGGATATTATTATTTAAAACTAAAACACATTAGCATGAGTTATTTCTACCAAAAAGTATAGCAGAATAGTAACATAGTAACATCTGCTAACATCTTTATAACTTTCGGATTATGAAATTGCTCATAAATTCACAATAAATGGCGATAACAGATAAACAAGCAAATCGCATTCCCTATCAACGTGAAGAAGACTATTTCTTAGCGTTATTTTCCAACCGAAAGAGTCTTAATGTAGACGTCAGACCTATCCCTATACCGTTCTCAGACATAGTGAGAATGCTTATAATGATGATAGATAGAGACTTAAGCTGGAAACTTATCGTTACAAGTCACTCGAAGCGTCTTTCCCGCACTATTTACGCATTAGGACTTATATGGCTTAGCTATTTTAAAATCTTTTTACTTCGCGTCAGCGTTGTTGAAATTTGGCATAATGCAGTAGAATTTTTTTTCGATAGGTATACACGTTGTATTTCTATTGAAAAAAACAAGCAAAAGAAGTCCTTGTAGAATTAAGTTCTCGTGATTCTTGTAGAAATGTGCTGAAAAATTTAAGAGTAATAAAATAAATTATTCACAATTTTTCTATATAGCATCAGTATTCAAAATTAGTAATTAACAGAATTAAATATTAGTATAGCAGAGCGTATGGCAACGATATGGCAAAGCTTTTACAATTTCTAAATAGTGCATGTTTAAAAGATCCGAATATAGAACATCAGAGAGTTTTTCAGGTTGCAATTATATCATGACAAAGAATTAACACATGACAAAGAAAAAACAAAATTAATGCACATTAAATCACCGCATATAGGTTATAATTTTCATTTAAACTTGACGCGACATAATTTTAAGTACTTGCAATGACTGCATTAATGGGGTTTAAAACATTGCGAGTTTATCTAGATGAAATATTCTTACGGAATAAATATAGAAACTCTAGATGCAAGAAATTGAGATATTTCGCATGGTATTTTTGGAATATGATGGTATGGACGTGGTGCCTTTTGAAGCACTCAAGCTAATTTACCAAAGCCTAGTCCAATCTATATATTATTATTATTATGAGCATTAAAAATTGCAGTGTATCCAATATCCAAGAAGACCGGTTTTAGTAAACAATTTTTTAAATAAGGTAACCTTTCATGAACACAATACTAGAAAGAAGAAGACATAGACGGGTGGTGCGTCAATAAATAAATACGGAGATAGGATAGAAAAAGTAATTTTGCTAAAACTATAGAGTACAATTCCTTTGTAGCTATCATCTGAATTATCAGTTATAAAGTTTAAAAAGTCTATTGGTAGAATTGTTGGAGGTGAAAACTACATACTTTTGCTTAGTCTCGAACCCTCTGCACTGACTACTTTCACTCACTGTTTACGTGATTATAAATTAAACACACTATCCCACAACCCATACTTATGTATTTTTCCTTCAAAAGAAGAACATCAATTAGTTATTAATACATTCAGCGAAATTTCTACAGTTCCATATCATTTTGTAGTTCCCCTATGAATACTTACCAACTGTAATAGAATTTTATTTTTGAACAAAATGAAACGGCAGAAAGATTATTTTATAAATGTCACACTTCTTAGATAAGTAGGGAAATTAAATATGATATAAACGTATAAATACGAGCGAAATTTGTATAGTTCCACAGTGCTAGACATACATTCTATGAAGTTAGGAATTACCTGCCAGTGCAAAAATGCTTCTGAACACTTTAAAAAGTTTATTCAT
>SMLS01072454.1:0-29317 GCA_004785975.1 Popillia japonica
ACTGTGACATACAGTTTACTTCAAATAATATTGTCAATTGCAATTAATGAGTTATCGTGATTTGATAATACTTTTTGTTTCATAATATACACGAGCCGGATTGGTCGAGGTAGTAACTTTGGTTGGATCCCTAAGTGTCCAAACCTCACGTCACTGGATTATCGTTTACGGCGCTGGTTATAAAATGAAGTGTATCAAGTAGAAATGGACACTCCCGCCGCACTAATTCAACCGATTAGGAATGCTGCTAACAACATCAAACATTAGCCTCACGCCATCGGGAACGCAATCAGCATCCTTGGTAGGCGAGGTAGAAAATGTTTAGACAAAAAAAATAAAATGAAAATATATCATAAAAAACGATAATACCTACCAATAGAATATCAAAACTTTAATGTATGAAGTTTTATTTATTTCTAATTGCGCCGTAACTCGAAAACAAATGAAAATCGGATAACAACATTAGAGTTTTTTTACATTATTTTCACAGGTAGAATACACTCCCTACAGTTTGGTCAATTCCTCGCGACTCATCCTGTATATGTTGATTTGTGGAATATGTGTATTGGTGCTGAAAATTGAGTTGAAGTACTCATTTATACTTCATTTTTTCTATTTCTTCTACTACCACATTAATTGAATCTTTTGTACCTTATTTGTAGCAATTTATTGCAGAAAATATGTATGTATATGTATATTGTTTTTATGAGATACATACTTTACCATTTTGGTAAGGGATTTGTGTTTTTGGTGAAACAATTATCGTACACGTAACTAGTAGGAAAATAAAATAAATGTCAATATTGTTCGCATGTCTATTGTAAGTAAATAGTAAAGTATTAAAAAAATGTAGGCAAACCTTTTCAATCCAATATATTTATGGTGTCCTTACAAAATCCATAGAAAGAAATAAACTTTAGTTTACTACTGGAGAAACTACCATTTTCCTAAAGATGCTAATATTTTCCAGAAACTTGTACCAACTCGTGTAAAAGTCACCGCAGTTAGCGCTGAGAACTTTGTGAATATCATCATTAATGCTCAAGTGCTTAAATTTCACTTAACTTTTTTGCAATCGTCGGCTGGCGAGCTTTACATCGCCTTTTTCGTATAAAGAATGGAAATCTCTTACCACTAACTTGCATATTCTGCTAAAACTATAAAGTGCATAACTTATTTGCAAGTTTCTTTAGAATATCGTCGATCTAAGAGTATTCTTCAGAAATAAGTTTCAGTAGACTGACCTTACTAAATTATCCATTATATTCATACTTACAAATATGAGTAATTTGCAAACGTGGTCTATAGTTAAAAGTAGATGCTATTTGATTACGTGTGCGAAGTGTGGCTTTACACACCTATACCGGGTGAGTTACATCTGACGTAACGATTTATTCTTTCTATGAAGGTAAATTTTTAAATCCCTTCTTTCTGTAATGGTTATTAATCGACATAAATTTAGCAGACATATGCTAGCTGATACAGTAATGAAAAAGTATTCACTGGATCTTTTGGTGCCGAAGTAAAACACTAAGTCACTTTCACCCACAAGGATATCAAACACTTTGATAATTGTCAACGCGTTTCGACAGCAATATTGTCATTATTAAGGCGATAATAAAACTAAACCAAATTACAAACTGACCTTAACAGAAAATCTAAAAGTTACAAGTCAACAACATCAATCCGATTCGCATCATTAACTTCGCATTAAAGAAAACAATGACGAATCTGGACTAAGCCCCTGTAAATCCTCAAACTTTCAATAACATTTAGAAATTTACGAGTACTAATCGGTCGAATTAATTGTACATTAGAGTTATCAATATTATGATCGTTTTTGAAAATATGTTGGGCACCGCTAAACTTCTCATTTCTGTTATGTCTGGTGTAATGGTTTGCAAACCATTTTACATATTTTAGCAGGTTCTCGACAGAGTAATGCTTTATATAATTTTTTTCTACCAATGAGCAACGGTTAAAGCTTTTGTCGATTAAAGAAATTATTTAAAATTTTTTTTGTTCTTTCCAAAAATAATAAGGCAAACACTACAGAGAGGTCTCAAAAAGTTAAATAAATAACGACATTAATTACGAGTAGCCTACTTAGAAGCGAACACCGGCAAGTGACACATTCCGATTTCAATGTTTGATGATTTTCAATGTTTATTAACATCGTCGAAATTATAACAACTATTAAAAGATTTTAGCATAATTTGCAGCATATTATACTCCCACTATTTTATAACTTATATTTTTCTAATTCACAAAAAATAAGTGATGTTTGTGTAAAAAACGATGCTGTATAATAATTTTAAAATAGTACCTACTCCTAATAATAAATAATTAATAAATAATAGACATTCCATTTATTTTTGCGAGCCCACCTTTGTGGCTAACGGCATGAAGTGTTCACAATCAACCGCTTATAAAAGTCATTTCAATAACGTTTTGTAGAAATTCAGAAACTATATAATTGAAAACTAGTTGTTGCACTAATAAAATTTGACAATAGTGTTGATGGAAAACCCCTAAGGTAAATAACTTTGTACATATATTCGTACATTTCCAAATAATTTGGAAACATAGTTATTATTAATTTCTTTTATCATTCTTTCATATTGAGTTTTATTATCTCCTTGATAATGACAGTATTTCTATCGAAACGCGTTGCCAACTATCAAAGTGTTTAGTGTCCGGTGGGTCAAAGTGAATTACTGTTATTCTTTTATATCTTAGGTTGCTGAGTTTGGAGAACTATAAACTTAAAGAATCAAACTAAGTAAAACAAACAGGATTCCCAAAAAAAAAATGATTCAATATAGTGTAAGCTTTAATTGAGATAATAAAAATCTTGAAATATTAAGATTGTCACATTTTTAAGTAGGTAATTATGAATTTTGTGAGAAACAACAATAACAGCGATTTCGAGTGTAAAATTGACACTGTTAAACTGTACCTGCTACGGTATACCAGAAAGAAACCATGTAACACCTATTCTATAAAATATTCAATGAGAAACGATATGCATTAGATAGAAGAATATTGATAAAACTTAGTTATCAAATTATACTTTTATACGTATAACGTAACATTAAGCTTGCATTTATATTCTTCTAGTAGTTGTATTTAAGTAGAATGCGTAGTAAATGAATGAGCAGTATACATACATACATACAGCGTTAGTAAAAAGTCCCGGAACGGTGTTGAAAATTATGATTTCTGAAATTTGGTATGGGGGTATAGTTAATATAAATGCATTTTATGCAATACAGTTTATATATTTTCACTTCCGGTTTAATCGGCAATACGTCCAACTTTTTTTTTTAAACGGAACGCCCAGATTTTTTTAACACTTTTGAATGCAAAATAAAAAACTACGTTCAGGAAGTATTAAGATGTTTATTTTTATTCACAAGAAAACAGTTAAAAAATTTAAAAAGTGTCCTAATACAGAAAAAACAAGGTACCTTTGAAAAAAGTTGTTGTTTAGTGTTTGCATTCTTTTTGTCGTCACATTTGACAATTTTAAAAGCGTTTTAACTTTTGCATCGCTATAAATTTACTTATTTTAGACATTGACACATTTGAAAATGGCAGTAAAACTTACTGAATCAGAACGAATTGAGATATTAATGATGCGTGGGTACGGTGATCGTCAATGTTCTTTTGAAGAGGTTCGTATTTTGTTTAATACTATTTATCCGAATCGTCACATTACTAAAAGTACGGTATGCCGAACAATTCAAAAATTTGAAGTCTTTCGTCAGGTGAAGGATTTACCGTTCCGTTTAAAAAAAAAGTTGGACGTATTGCCGATTAAACCGGAAGTGAAAAAAATATAAACTGCATTGCATAAAATGCATTTATATTAACTATATCCCCATACCAAATTTCAGAAATCATAATTTTCAAATAACAAAGTTATTCGACCGTTCCGGGACTTTTTACTAACGCTGTATATGTAGATATATCATTATTATATTCAGGTTGTATGGAAGAACATTTTAAAAATGAATACCGCCTAATAAAGCCGATATTATTATTATTATATAATAGATATAAGTTGTAAGTATATATAGGGTGTATTTGAAATAAAAGTAAAAACTACTAAAAATGGTAAGATACAATTATGTAGAATATAAATCCAAAAAATTTTTGTTCAATTACGACACGAATGCCAAAATTAAAGTCTCCCTTATAAATTGTAATATGGGCCCCCTATTGAATCGAGAATGTTGACCTCGATCAATATAACGTAAGAGATCGCAAAAACAGCTGCCGATGTTATAAAAACTAAAAGATAACGCTGATGTGTCAGTTTTTTTAAATAGCTTTGAACGAAGAGTTCAATAATGCACACATTAAATATCGCCTGTCGCTGCACCTGCCCTCCGCTACATACATATATTCGTTCGAAAATATTCGACAGTAGTGCTGCAGATATCCGACAAAATTGAGATCCGGATATCCGGATCCAAAACTATCCGGATATCCGAATCCTTGGATCCGGTTTCGCTATCCAAAACCGCAGATCCGGATTCACTATCCGAAACCTCGGATCCGGATCCGCTATCAGAAACTTCGGATCCGGATCCGCTATCAGAAACCTCGCATCCGGATCCGCTATCCGAAACCTGGATTGAGCAGAAAGGTCCCACTGCACTCTTTTATTTTGGTTGGAATTAACCGATTTGTGCTTCATAATTGTTACTTCATATTTCTTATTTATTTAGTAAAACCTTATATTTGTGTTTCTCTTCAGACCAAATACATACCTTTTGTTCCCGTTTTTTCATTTTATTTATTTATTTAACATACCAATAAAGTAGTTGTTTTCTTCTTAAAACGTTGTACATAGCAATAACTATTAGCTACTTATAAATAATATTAATGAATAATATTGATTTGTTTTATTATTTTAAAAGCAAAATGTTGGAACGTAAAAAATTTTTTCTTTACTATTTTTTTAATGTTAGCGAGAACTCGCAAACAAAATAATCTTATTGATACAAATCTCATAAAGAATGCAAATTTGATGATTTTTAATAGCAGATTCGGATGTGAGGCTTTGGATAGCAGATCCGGATCCGAGGTTTCGGATAGGTGATCCGGATAGGGGATCCGGATAGGGAATCCGGATAGTGGATCCGGATAGCACTCAGATCCGGATATCCGGATAGTAAATTATCCGGATCCAAAATTATCCGGATCCGGATAGCAGCTCTATTCGACAGTGATGCGACAAATATTTTATAAATATCTTTGTCATTTTTTTTCTCGCGTGTGGGAAGGAATTTGCGCGAAATATTTTGGATTTAAGTTTAGTAAAATAATATCTTTACATTTTTCATAGTCTTTACTTTTATTTCAAATACACCCTGTACACATAAGTATATAAAATTGCAAATGATGAACTCGGATGCAACTCCGACGTTGCGATGATACTAGTAAAGTATTAGCCGTAAACTAGTACGGGATTAGGGTTTTTTTAGAATTGTAAAGAAATAAAATACCAATTTAGCGTTTGACGTTTCGGATGCTTTTCATTCTTTTTCAAAAACATAGGCTGTAGTACAAGAATTTAAGTAAAAACACTTGTTAAAAAGTTAGATATACATAAGTATATACGCACCTTGAATTGTCATACTTTTTCTTTTAAGGTTTTCTTGTAGAAACTTTGTGTTATGCTTGGTTTTCGAGAAAAACAAGAAAGTTTGGAAGGATTTGTGGCTAAAAATAGTTTAAACAGCAAAAATCCGGGTAGGCCAACACTCACATTCTATGTCACTGGTGTAATTGTCATTTCGGGACAATTTTTCGATTATTCTTCAATATTTCCTATGTAAACAACATATTTGCCCTTCGTAACGATTAAGTCATTATTTGTCTTTCCGAACTTTCTCGAAAACCAAGCATATACGAAGTTTCTACAAGAGGACCTTATTTTGGCATTTTAACTGGTGTATTAGTTGATACTAATTTCGTGCTTGTAAATCAAAAAACTGTTATAATTTTGCTAATTTCGGAAAATTCCACCATAAGAAGCATCTAATAATACTAAATTAAGTAGATTAGCTTAAAGATGGAAAAAAAGGACCGTTTTTCGGGAACTTTGAAGACCTTCATCTCGAAAACGGTGCAATTTTGAATAAGGCTATTTTTTTGTCAATGGTCATTATTTATCACGTAGTATCTCTAGTTAAAATATTTCCCATAATTAGTGAAGCACCTTGTAAATATTGCGCATGCCGCGGAAAACTACATTCATAGTAATGAAACGGAAGTCATTTAAAAATGTGACAGTGTGTTGAAGTGGAGGATGCATGTCCTAATAAAGCTTCACTTAAAAAAATGCTAATCGACTTTCTAATGAAAAGATTTGTGCAACAAAAATCAATCAAAATATAATGAGCAACATTTAATATTCTAATTTTCAATTTTGGCGAGTTATTTAATTACACGCTGTTTTAACAACTTCTATTTATATAATATACATATATACCTACCAAAAAATCCCACAATAAAGTTTTTCTTAGTTTTTTCTTACAATTCAATGAATGTCGAATTTATATCGTTTAAATAGTTCTTGTAAGAAAAGTGGCCTACAGTGTGCCCTATTAGTCTCGTCATATAAAGGCTGAATTACCCTTTTGTAGAGATTGAGAAGTTTCTTCAGATAAGTCCCTGTCGCGAAGCTCCATAAGCCAATTGCATACTTCAGACAGCTCTCGAGTAACTGAAGTATAATGATTTAGGGGCATTTTTATGTATGATGTGGCATGTGTAGCCTTAGTCACACAATATACTCACGACGTTTTTCCATGGCAACTAAAATGGAATTTAGAAAAATACAAAAATTCTGTGATAATGGTGACATTGTAGAGTACGGCACCAATGTTACGTATTTACGTGTTAGCTAATGCAAATATTATATATATATATAAAAGCACTTGCTAAAGCACCCTGCGGCCCTTGGCTTGTGAGACTATTCTTCTACTACTCTTCGAACCATTTCTCTCATTTTTTTTTCTATCAGTAGCAGTCTCTTTCCATCTTGTTATCCCAAGATTTCTCAGCAGTTCTTCTACTTGTTTGTTCCAACTTACTCCGGGTCTTCCTCTGCCTCTGTTTCCGATCATTGGCGTATCCATAATATCATAAATCCCTTCCTTAAGATATGACCAAACCACCTAATCTTCTGGGCTTTTATAACCTTCGACAACTTCGGCTCTCCATATAAAGTAATGTGATGTCCTGATTAGTTCTCCTTCTCCATATTTCATTCTCTTTCCTTCCTCCATAAATTCTTCTAAGCATTTTCCTTTCCCACACATCCAGTTCTTCCTCCGCTTTCTTTGTTAATGCCCATGTTTCACTTGCATACAGTACTACTGGTTTTATAACGGTTTTATATATCCTAATCTTAGCAGACCTAGATATTATTTTCGATCTTAGAGCCCTTGTAAGCGCCCCGCACTTGCAGATCCCCTTGCAATCCTGTATCTAATTCCTTATTCAGTTCCACCTTTCTCACTTATTACAGATCCCAAATAAATAAAGCTGCTGGCTTTTTCTATTTCCACCTTCTTTGATATCTGATTCTAGCAAAATTAATTTTACTTTACTCCCTCTTTTTTTATTAGATCCTAATTCCACATATTTAGTTTTTTCATAATTTATGTTCAGACCTACAACTACTGCCTCTTTTTTAAATCTTCTTAAAACTTGAACTAGCTCTCTTTCTTCGTGTGCAAGAATTACAACATCATCAGCGTATGCAATCATTTGATGGCTTTTAGAATATATGCTTTTTTTAGTTTGTATTTGGCTCTTCCTGCCAACCGATTCTAAAACCAAATTAAATAACACGGTGGACAGCGGATCTCCCTGTCTCAACCCTTTAGTGACTTCAAAACTCTCTGTTACTTCCTGCTCGACCCTAACTTTGTATATCGTATTGTTTAGAGTCGTTTTTATTAACCTGCATAGCTTACCATCAATATTAAATTCCTGCAACATTTTCAAGATTTCATTTCTTTGAATGGAATCGTGGGCCTTCTTAAAATCGATAAATACAGCATGTATTGACATATTATATTCCTTGCTTGTTTCTTGTATACGTCTTATAATATGGATTTGATCTACTACCGATCGGCCTGCCCTAAATCCCGCTTGATATTCACCCACCAAAGTCTCCACCTCCTTTTGTAATCTGTCTTTAATTAATATGGCCAATATTTTGTATACTACATCCAGCAATGAGATTTCTCCTGTAATTATCGGACTTTCTCTTGTCTCCTTTCTTAAACAATGGTTGTATAACTGCTTCTTTCCAACGGTTAGGCATTTCTTCTGTTTGCCATACTTCCTTCATAATTTCAATAATATGCTCCTGCAGAATATCCCCACCATATTTTATCATCTCCGCACATACACCATTTTCTCCGGGACTATTTTTCAACTGCTTTATAATGTTCTTAATTTCATTGTCCTCTATGTGTTCATTACTTATAGTTTCCCAGTTCTCATCTATTTCCATGTTCCCATCATTTCCTACGTCGTTCAGTATTTCTTCAAAGTAACACTTCCATCTATTTTTCTTTTCTTCCAGATCTCCGATTAGAGTTCCGTCACTTCCCTCGATGAAAACAGTTCCTCCGTGATATCCTCTTCTTTCACTTGTAATTTCTTTATAAAATTTTCTAATATCCTTGTCTTTGAAACTGTTTTCTATTTTCTCCAGCTTTGCTTCAAAAAATTCTCGCTTCTTTTTTCTACAAGTCTGTTTAGCTTTCCTTCTGCTTTCCTGGTACGCTTCTTTACATCTTTCTGAACTTTTAGTAACCATTTTTAATTTCATCTTAGCTCGTTCTTCTAGAACCCTTTTACACTCTTCGTCAAACCATCCTTCATATTATTTTCTTTGTGGCTCCTGTAAAGTCTTTGCCGGTAACAATATTGCTTCTTCAACATTTTTCCACTTTTGGTTTAATTCCAGTGCTACCGGGGTACTCAACATCTTTTGCTCTAGACGCGCTTGGTATTTTGCTCTAATATCTTCATCTTTATAGAAATCAGTATTATACCTCACAATTTTGTGATTCTTCGTACTTTTACTTTGAATCCCTCTTTTAGTTTCAAGATTACAAGAAAATGGTCCGAACCTACATCAGCTTTCCTATAAACTCTGATATCTTTAGTCCTATTTTTATGTCGTGCTTCTTAGAAAAAGTGATCTATCTGATTTACTGTTTTGCCATCTGGGGACCTCCATGTACCTTTATGGATATTCTTATGTGCATTCTTAACTGCAACTTTGAAGCAAATTCTACTAACTTAACTCCATTATCGTTACATTTTGCGTGGAGACTATACTCTCCTATAACGCGTTTATATATATTTGTTCTTGTCCTATTTTGGCGCTAAAATCTCCTAGGATTATTCTCAAATCATACTTTGAAACATTGGCTACTACTTTTCCTAATTCTTCATAGAATAATACTTTCTCTTCTATTTCTTTACCTTCCGTAGGAGCATGCACATTTATTAAAGTAATATTTCGGTATTTTCCTTCCACTCTTATAAGGCTTATCCTGCTTGAAACAGGCTCAAATTTCTTTATCTTTGCTTTCCATTTTTTGTGTATCATAATTCCTACTCCAAATACGGCATTCTCACACCCACTAGTCATCAAAATATAGTCACCTATTTCTATTGTAACTCCTTCTTTTCGTTTCATTTCTTGTACTGCGCAGAAATCTAGTTTGTACTGTTCTAATATTTCACTCAACAAATGTAGCTTACCAATCTGATTGGAACTCTGTATATTCCAAGTTCCTATCTTAAATTCCTTAACATTGAATAATTGATCCTTCCTCGTTTTGCTTTTCTTCGTATTATTCGTTGTTTTATGTTCCTTTAAAAATATTATAGCTTAATTAAAACTAAACGAGTTAATAACCCACACAAAGTTTTTTAAATGGTGACTGTAGGAAGCTAAAATCGTGATGTTATCTTGATTAAAATGTTCAGAGGCCGAACTACATGAAAATAAAAATCGACTCCAGAACAATTAAAATTTCCATGCACCTTGCTAAATTTTTATAAACTGCTTTATCGCCATAAACTCCGACCTAATTTCTGCAAAATTAATCAACTTTAACATCATGAAAAACATTGTTTAGTTTCTCGCTACTGCCCTGCCTTTAGAATAAAGACACGAGGAAAAAGAAAATATCTCGACGGGAGAAAATAAGACAAGAAGTTGCATGAAACGAGAAGACTTGAAATATCCACCTCGAACGCAATTAAATTCCGCAGTTTCTCCACGAGAATTAGGAAGAATCAACGGGAACTTTATATAACAAATATCGAGTTAGTATCCGCCTCACGTACTTTCCCATACCTAAACAAATAAAACAAATTGATTTTGGAAGATAAGAACTGGGCTAGAAGGCGTAGGGTCCGATTGTACAAGATACTAATTCTTTTCAATTGCAAAAAGTATATCGCCTGGCTTCCTCATCATTATCGCTTTCAGAATTTGAATCTGCATAATCTGTTCTGACAAATAAAAGTTGTGATAACAGCGTTTCAATAATAGCGAGTAGCAAGTTGTATAAATATTTAATTAAATAGGGTGTTCCCTGACGTAACCAGCAAAATTATATCATATGTTCTGGAAGTGATTCTGATCAAAAAAGTTCATATACACCATAGGTCAATTCTTTCTCGTTTTCGAGATATCGACAAAAATACAAATGTGCGTACGTTAACGCTATTTGTATATGAGATAACATTTTACACGCAGAAAATAATATTTAAATACGTAGTAACCATGCCTAAAATATATACCAACGCGGAATACGCTGACATGGTGTTCTGTGTGTCTATGGATTTTGTAATGGAGGCGGACGTGCTGCAGCAGAAGAATACCGTCGACATTTTCCAAATCGTACCATAAGACGTTTTCTACTGTGTTTCAGCATTGGAAAGAAACGGGATCTTCTCCCAATTCAAGGGTCGTAAGAGAATTCGATAGAGCTCAGCAAGCTAACGTTGTTTTAAAAGTGACTGCTGTTCGCCATACTCAGGTTTGGCGAATTTTATATCTCAATGGACTTGATCCTTACCATCTTCAGAAAGTTCATCATTTACTACCAAGAAACTCGGCCAATCGCATGCAATTTTGTCAATGGTTGGATAATAATTTAGAGCTTATTCCACATATCCTTTTTAAGATGAGACACAATTTAATCGAGATATTACAAACGTTACCAGGAATTCTCACACTTGGGCCCATCTAAACACCAACATCGTTTCTCTGTGAATGTATGGTGTAGGTTGCAGACCGTATTTCGGTAGGAAAGTTATTGAATATTTACAACAAAATTTTTCGGGACGGTGCATAGGAACATGCCCTATACCATGGCCTGCATGTCTCTCTGACATTGCGCCACTTGACTTTTTCTTTTGGGAGTTGCCTTAAATCTCGTGTTTATAAAAATGGTACGCCAGACATGCTACAAGTGAAGAATTGACAGCAAGGATAGTTGAGGCGATAAATTCTTTGCGGAATGAACAGGGAGATATTAACTGGTAATAAAACATGGCTCATTGACCTAGCAGCATGTTTGAAAAGCACAGGGGAACAATTCGAGCAGTTATTACAATATTGATTTTTTATGTTATTACTTATGTAGTTTCTTAATCAAATGTCTATTGGTAAACATTTCTTCTTTTATCGATATCTCGAAAAAGAATTGTCCTATGGTGTATATGAACTTTTTTGATCAGAATCATCTCTGGAACACATGATATAATTTTGTCGGTTACCTCAGGGATAATAAATGAAATATTATATTAACACTTAAATTTTTAAAATTATTAATGATCGTAATTTGTAGAAGTAGCAATGACAAACTAGAATTTTTTACACCTCAGTGTTTATTAAATACATATATATGTTCGTACGCATAGTCCTCAGAGTAAGTTAATTGTGCGTGATTGCTATTATGTGTATCCACAGATTCATTCTCAACATGGGGATTTCCCTTATTACAAGAGATGGAGATTTGGTTAAATAAGATGAAATTCTCCTGAGATAAAATAGTATCGAACCCCATAAAAAAAACTTTGGATATTTAACGTGGTTCAGACGTTGTGGCAACAAAGTGAATTTTTGAGTTTTAGATTTCTTTTTATAACTCATTTATTTTAACAGGAAGTCGAATTTAGTTTGCACTTTTTTTTAATAGGAATGTTATGGCGTATGGTGTATATCATTGTAGTTGAGTTACAACTGTCAACTGCATGTTTTCTTATGGGGCTCATCGTTAATGACAGCTAGTGACGAAAAAACAAAAAAAGTTTTATTTTTGACACTAATAGGTGAGAACATCGATCGTGCTTTAAAAACAAAAAACACATTCTCAGTAACTGTCATTGCAATTCTTTGTTGTCATTAAGTTTGCTTTGTCGATATTTTACTTGCCCAGTAGATGAGAAGATAGTGTCACCAAATCCAGTTTATTGTTTAAATAACATTAATTGAATATTTATTATTACATAAATAATAAATAATTACGTAAATAATAAATGTGTCATGGAGCAGTTTAGTAGCAGGGACAAATTTGATATGTTGTCGTGTTACATTCAGTGTCACAAAAATTCGACGAGAGCCGCTGAAATGTACCTATCCCAGTATCCAGAAAGAAGGCAACCTCACCTAAATATGGATCATTTACGAAACCAAGAAAATCGAAAAAGATAAGTGAAGAAACCAGGACTACCGTTTTACAAGCGGTTGTTGAAAATCCAAATCCCTCAACTCGTGAAATTCAACATAACACCGGTATACCCAAATCCACAGTACATAAGATTTTGAAATCCTACAAATATCATCCCTATAAATACACTGTATATCAATCTTTAAGACCGGGGGATAATGAAAGAAGAAGAGAATTTTGCGAATGGTAGGTATACACTAGACAATGCGCGGATAATTACAATTTTCCTGCTACAGTATTATGGTCCGATGAGAGTAGATTCACAAACAGCGATTTATTCAACAGACAGAAAACCCTAATGTGCTGAGACCTGCTCGACATCAAGTGCGATTTCGGGTTAATCTCTGGTGTGGTATACCGGGACCGCGATTAATTGGTCGTGTAATTTTTAATGAAATACAAACATCTTACGTTTAGCTGCATTTATTGCAAAACAATATTGGCGACTTGCTGGATGAATTACCTTTAGTACAGACTAATAATATGTGGTTTCATCAGGATGGTGCCCCAGCACATAATTCAATAATTGTAACCAATCACCTTACTGACAATTTTGATAATAGGTGGTTCGGAACTCGTAGACCGGTTGCTTGGCCACCAAGATCTCCTGATCTGACACCGCTAGATTTCTTTCTGTGGGGTTACATTAAACACAAAGTCTATCTTCGCACCTACGATACCTTACATGAACTTCGTGATAACGTCATTCAAGCGTTTCGAGATATTCCCAGCCGTGTATTAGAAAAAGCCGTTAAAGCTACTATTCACAGATCATACCTTTGCTTAGAAAATAATGGTCAAGTGTATGAACATCTTTTGTAATTTGTTGTTTTGATTTAGATTAATGTAAAATTACATATTTTTGAAGGGTTCTACGTTAAGAAATTATTGTTTCAAGTACGGTTCCTTCATTTCTTTATTTACAGAACCGTCTACTTACAAACTGCAGGACCGATGATCTCACCTACTAGCGTAAAAATCTTTTTTTGTTTTTTCGTCACTAGTTTTCATATTAGATATGTCAAATTAGACATTTTTGGAAAGAGAAAGAAAATCTATTTTTAAATGTGTCATAGCCAACTACCAGCCCTATAAGAAAAAATGAAGGTGACAGTTGTAACTCAACTACGATGAAAATCTGAATACATCACTAGTTTCCAGTTAAAAAAGTGTTTTAAGAAAGTTCAAATTAAATTCGACTTCCTTTTCAAAAATTCTATTATTTGCCACAGCGTCTGAACCACGTTAAATATCCAAAGTTTTTTTTATGGGGTTCAATACAATTCTACCTAAGGAGAATTTCATCTCATTTGACCAAATCTCTATCTCTTGTAATAAGAGCGATCCCCATGTTGAGAATGAATCTGTGGACACACAGTATAGTACATAGTAGTAACACAATACTTGCAATATTGTTTACTGTACTTACAGATATAAAAAAATCAATTATTCATATTACATAGAATAGCAGTATTGACATAATGTAAATAGTCTAATGATTTTCAACAAATACAATATGCAAACTGCAATTGATATTGAAGTGGAGTTATCTTATAGCCGTTTTCCTAAAACCATTTATGTATCTATTGATATTATTCAAATTGTTACACGTGCTGAATCTACTTGCCAAACGTCATTCACACACATACGTTCCATTTTATTATTATAACACGTATATTGCTACTTTTTGTTATCGCATCTCGCGCTGGGGAACGCAAGGACCGATATACTGTCATAAACTATTTATATTCTCACAAGGAAAAGATCCAAAGTGGGTCCTACCAATTTCCCCATCGTACTCATTCAGGTATTCAAATTTGCAACGTACGTACGCAATTTTCCAACAGAAGATCGCCAATTGCGACGAAAATAAGAAGCGACTCCTCGAATGTTCATATATGATGCACGTTTTACACTTCGGCATGCTATTTCGACGGTATACATATGTATATCGGAAAAGCCTTTAAATATTGTATGTAGGTAGGGAAGTGAATGTTGCTGTATTTTACGCCTGCTTCAACAATTATGCTAGAAACTGCCAGCCAAATATGAAATTGTTAATAGCACTGACCAACGAAGTTTTTACCCTAAACCAATAACTACAAAATGGTACAACATACACAAAACATGAATTATTTGAAAAGTTGAGTTCGGATTACGGAGAAAATGCGGACCTAGAGTTGTTCAGACGTAAAGCAACTCGTTCTTGTTTTAGCATGGTTGACTTCTAACAAGAGAATGAGCAGATGTGTTACAGGAAGACTGTAACTTCAACTGCAATAGCAATAGGATGAGTTTGCAATAGAGAAAAGGCATAAGAACCTGTATTGAAACTTTAATGTAGTTTTTGTATGCAACCATGTCTCCTAGGTGTGCACGTAATCGAAATAATTTTTTATAATGTGTCACAGGGTTACTCCTTATTTGAAGATGTGAAGAATTAACTCCAAGTGTTGGTAGACGAACAGAAAGGACTTGCATGACGAACATCACCATAACGAGCAATTAATATAGAATTTGATTCAGTCGAACGACAGCTGGATTTTGAATGTAATACTAAATTAATTGATTTTACTTTCCTTGTATATACATTACACGTATTTCACTACAAAGTTTGAATTAAATGACCTCGTAGAAAATTAATCTATCAGAATTACAAACAGAACTTCACGATTAGACCAATGCAGTCTTCTAGTAAAAAAACCTTAGTTACTATTTATTACAACAGATATGAAAATCTTATTGATTTATATAATATGGCTGGCAATCTGGTCTTCTGCTATGATATTTGCAAAGATGTGAAGCTTTTGAGATATATCATAATCCTCAGTCTTAAACATTGTTTAAGACCATTTAGATTTGTTAAAGACTATTCCAAGCACAACAATTGTTATACATATAATCGGAAGTATTTGTTCTTAAATCCCAATAGATCATACCTTTTGAATGAAGCAAACTGATGAAAATCAGAATATTTTGTTAGGGCAGATAAAATATGAATACTACGTTATTGCATATATGTACATATGTATGTATATTGTATATGCAGTCACAAATTGCAACTAGAAAAGGATAATAAAATGCATTAGCCTTTAGTAGAGAAGAGAAAAGTTAATGATATCACTTCTACCTTCCAGAAAAGTCTTGGAAGTTAACAGATCCAGAAATTACCAAATTAAATCTAGCAAAAAATTATGTTTGTTTGACTTCGAGAAGAAATAGCGAAGTTTAAAACCAAATTAGAAACATGCCGACGATAAAAGATTTTTGAGGAACAAAATGTAGCAGACAAAAATAGTTCAATAATGGACATGATCCATCCTGTCAGTTCTAAAAATGGGAAATGTTTATGAAGAGCATGGCAAGCACATCCACCAGAATATTTTCAGATGTTATTACTGTTGGACTTTAAGAAGGAAGGCTATAAATGCTGGCTAGAAGAAAAATTAATATAATAATAACAAATGCCCTTATTTCCCACTTTAAGCATACAACAAAATATAACAAAAAAAAAGAAAGAAGAATCATGGAAAATCATAAAAGGCGTAATGAGATTTCTATTCCTTGTAGTAGTATTATGCACATCAGAGCCCTATCTTATTTTGTTGTATAAGTACGAAGGACTCCGATTTAATATAATTGCATGATACAGGACCAAAGATTGAAAAGCCACTCTGTTGAGCATATTGAGCTATCGCCACTCTCCCACCTTATAAGTTATGCCATCATATTTATGTATGCGAAATATATACCGCATACAAGCCTTTTGTACCTTTTGCATCCTACCAGCACTCACAGCATCTACAGACGGACCATAAACAACACACAGATAGGCAAACAATGAGAACACAACATTTTGACACAATATAGCTTTCAGGTTTACACTGAATATGCACCTGAACGGGTATAGAAGCTTTAAATTATTGTATGCTCTGCCCAGAATGCTAGAAGAATACTTAGGATACCTGAAAGAGGTATATAGTTAATTCCAGATCTTGAGCCTCAGATTCAATTGTGATAACATTCCGTTTCAATGCAATTGCAACGTCCTTGTGCCTCTCCATGTCTCACTCTTTGCCGAACAACAAAGTCTTTGTTTTTAACGGATTTATGATCAACGAGTGACATGCAGAAGATGAGTCTAATCTAAATCTTTTGTTATTTTCTGAACAGGCGAACAATTTCACTGATAGGAAAAGATAAATAAATTTGCAATATAGCATATGTACATCTGTATATTGGAAAAAGTGATAGATATACGCAAAAAACTGCTGTATATCGAAAATAGCAACGGCAAGTATTGAGCCCTGTGGAACACTTTTAGTTATTGAAAAGAGAGACGAATTGTGGTCTTGTAAACGGACAACTTGAAGCGATCACTCAAATATGATCGCATCAGTTAGACTGCCGTATCATCACAACCAAAGTGATTTAGTTGCGCAAGCAAAATTTTATGACTAATAGTATCGAAAGCCTTACTGGAGTCTAGCAATACCAATAAAGTCAATTTACCTTGATCTCTAGCCTCGATAATATTATCTGTTTAAAAGTGTAGTCGCACAACTGTGACCGCATCTAAAACCAGATTGGCAATCTGTAATGAAATTATAGGAATCAAAATGTCCCCTTAATTGTTCAGACAGAATTTTTCCAGTACCTTGATCACAACCGGTACAACGCTGATAGGACGCAAGGCCTTATGCTGCGACACTGATACAACTTTGGGCAAAGGGAGAATAATTGCAGATTTCAACAAACGGGGATAATAACTAGATTCATTACAGCAATTTATGTATGATGTATGTCAAATATGGGACGATGTGAAGAAGAAGAAGGTGTAGTAAATTGATACCAGTTCCATGTGCCCCATGTGCTCTACTCTTAATAGTTAGCAAGTGTCTTATAACAACATCACGGTTGTAAAACTAAAGATAGAGCCCATGTTTTCATATGTAAAATGAAGGTAAGAATCTAGAACACCACCATAACAGAAAAGTCATTTATGACATCAGCATTCCTAAAGTGAACGGGAATGGATTGTTTTATTGCAGGTAATACGCAGATTTCTTATTTCATTCCACATCGGCTTACTATTATGCTGAGAAAACAAATATTCGAAATACGTCCCGGCTATTTGACCCTAGTAATCCTAACAATTTTTGAGCTGCATGAGAGCCAAGCAGTTTGATAATTTCACCATTGAAATGGGAAACCTTGTTATTTAAGGTAATAGTGAACATCAAGTTGTAAGGTATATTCTATTTCATTTTAATGAAACATAAAGTAAGGTATGTAGTAGAGGAACAAAGTTTTTCATTTAAATACAAATGAAGTTACTACTACCAACTAATTTTGTCATTTATATGTTATTATAGTAAATGTTTCCATGTCTTTTATGAACAAGGATACTGTAGTTAATTTTTATTCCAACATTGTTAGTAGATATAGAAGGAGCATGGAGCCTAGACTGGAAGTCTATAGTACCAAACACAGCTCTACAAATAGATTGATTCCATAAACTGTGAGAGACAAGGCCCAAATCCAAAGGAATACACCAATTAATTACCATATTGTGTAAATACTTCATCGGATAAAATTTGTTGTAGATCAGTAATTGGATGTCTCTTATGTGTTCCCTTTTTGAAAACTGAACCAATTCGTGCTTGCGTTCAAATACATATTAGCAAATTAATTAGAATTTTTAAGTGAGTTATAGTAGCAGTGCAAGCAACTTTAACAAAAAAACATCCTCTCTGCCGATATACACGCATTCAGAAGCATTTGTTGTAGAACAATTCAAACATCCAGAAACATTTGCATAAGTGAAGATATTCATACAGAAGAAATGAGATTGGAAATTTGGAATTATTAATAACCGATGCATCCGTTCTTTGGAGTCAGCCGTTAGTATCGTATATTAGCCTTTAAAATCCATCTGTTAGAATTTGATGTCACAACACCATCTATTGATTAATGTGGTCAACACTATTCAGGAAAATGTTGGAATGTAAAACATTTTTTCTTTACTATTTTTTTAATGTTAGCGAGAACTCGCAAACAAAATAATCTTATTGATACAAACTTCATAAAGAATGCAAATTAGATGATTTTCAATAGCAGATTCGGATGTGAGGTTTCGGATAGCAGATCCGGATCCAAGGTTTCGGATAGGGGATTCGGATAGTGGATCCGGATAGTGGATCCGGATAGTGGATCCGGATAGGAAATCCGGATAGTGGATCCGAATAGCAGTCAGATCCGGATATCCGGATAGTAAATTATCCGGATCCAAATCTATCCGGATCCCGAAAGCAGCTCTAATTTAAACGGACTGAAGAAAATGTATTGTTCTTATATCCGCCTATTTTTTAGACATGTATTTCTTTCTTTAATGCTTTAATGTTTAATGTGTAAAGACAATTCGTTCACCTAAATTTCATTTGAATCAATTTTTTTGTTATCGCAACCAGATTTTAAACAGCTACAAACTATTTTCAACGTTCTCCTTCTGTAATGTCCTGGACCAGTTTTTCTGACACAATTGGAGTTGCAGTACATTATGTAAGGGTTCAGTCCTATCTCGTTCTGCAGCGCAATAGCTGCCTCCGGTGTAATGCGGTTATTTCCACATTCGGATCGTGACGAGCGGAATCAACAAAATGCACGGAACTTGGGAATATATTGTATGTAGGTTTTTAATTATCTTATGTGTTTGGACAGATATACCGCAACAAAAATTGTTTTATAGTTTCAGTTTATAATTAGACTGTAAATTAAAATTGATGCCGCAAAGAAAAATAAAATAAAAATACTTTTAGTTTCGCATTCTGCACACTTTGAATACATACCTATAATTCTTTATCAACTAATTGGATATCTTAGGAAATTCATAAAATCTATAAATGTGAAATTTAGCACAGTTCTTTAATGCATTCTCGCTTAGAGCCAATAACGGTGAGTACCACCATGTTGCTTGTTACCGTATAACATTGCCCGGTGTTAATCGAAACTACATCTGTTGAGTTAGTGCAGCAGGAAGTTTACCACCCATAATAGAATTTCCATTAGTTACGATTTAGTTATTGATGCGATTCACTGTATGTATATCTATATTCAAATTCATATTGGAGTAACATCAATTAATACATCCTCTCTCAATTATCGCAAATTGCATGTTGTATGTCACAATTGCATGTTGCATGTGTTGTTCTGCAGCTTGTTAGATATTCGACACAAGGTGAATACATATCGCTTAACATAACGTTCACAGTGCCCTATGTTCAGTTTTAAAATGGATAGGTTAATGCATTATAGACAATTACACAATGTAAGTCTATGCACTCTTTGATAAAACAAATAGGTACTAAGGAAATTTATTACCATTTATCAATTTTTACACAATTAATAAAGAAATAAAGTTGAACATTAATTTCTGTTAATTTTTATTTTTTATTTTCGAAAAAATAGTTTTTACATACGAAGCGTCATACTGCTTGAATGGCACCGTAAAGGTCAGTTTGTTCCTACTTCTGTAATTCCAATCCTTGTTATTCTACTTCTTTCTTATTCCAACAGGTAGTGGTCACAAACCAACTACCACATGTATAATCTATTCCACACCCAGTTATAACCTGTACTACAACTAATTATAACCTATAAATATTATTGTATGTGTCATAGGATCAGTTTTGGGAGCAGATTGAGCGATTTATCACAATTTGGGCGACTTTTGACACAAAATAGCGACAACTTTTTTGAAGAAATCGAATGTCGCAAATTGGGCGATTTCAAATTGTTCAGGTTGTGTTTAATTTGAGTAGTTTTATTATTTAATGCACAAAATATACATTTCAAAATATTATATGTTATAGGCAGGATACACTTATACAGTTATGCCGACGCGCATCTTATGCATACGTCATTGCGAAGCATTCGTGGTTAAATATAAATTCCGCCTCCATAATCAACAATTTTATACTCTCTTGAAATGAATTTCAAATGATATTTGTTTCGCACTGACGTCATTGCTATGGCTTTGACGAAGGTTGGTTTTGAAACGAGTATATCTGTATAAGTGTACCCTGGTTATAGGGAAATTTTAGTGCCTTTCATTCGTATGGTGACACATTTTAATATACGGCTATACAATACAAAGGCTGTGTTCGAATTTCCTAGTATGCATGCGAAGTATAAGTATATTTGAAATTCAAATTAATAAAATATCCGGAAATTAATAAAACATATTTTTTTTAGTTTAAAAGGGTCACAAAATTATTTTTGCGATTTTGAGCGACTTGGACCTTATATATTTGCGATTACCGCGGCAAAAATCTGGCAATACTGCATAGGATTGTGGTCGGTTCAAAAACTATGGATATATTGTATTTTCCACGAATTAAAGATTGTTATCTAACAATAATTATGTTTGTAAAATATAAAAGTGGCTGTGCAATTACGAAAATTTAACTTGTAACTTTTAACACAACACTTTTTTAACATAATATTCCTGTTTGGCTTGCTATCCCGTTATCACAAACGTATAAGCGATTAGTAATACGTTTGTTAGTACATACACAGCTATTTGATTGACGAGACATAATTTATAGCGCACCAGGTCCAGGTCGTACTCACCACAAAAAGTATTGATTCTTTGGGAAGATAAGCATCTTATAGCGTTTTAGGCGTCAATCATTAATGTAATGACATAGGAGAACTGCCATAAAGGTTGATTGATGATTGATCTTTAGTTGAACTATACAGGCCATCGGACATTTCGATCACCTTTGGACTTAGTTCTTCATGAGGTTGTGTCTGATATGTCAAGGCATATATTTTAAGAAATGTGCCAATAACATTATTTATTCCAGTTACAACTTTCCAGCTATGAACAGATTTAAGGGATATCTATGAGGGCGCAATGCTGGAGCTAGAATGCATCGTATATTAATGCAATACTACTGGCTTTCTGGTAAGGGTTGATAAATCACTTATGAATATTTTTCTTCTTTATCTTCACCTGCTTTTCAGGAATTAATATAGCTTACACCTATTACAGATACGGTGCTTTGAAAGTATTAGTATTCTATTCACGTCCATCTCCTTTCTAATTTTTTAAGATAACTAATATTCTAGGCAGCAATTTTTTCTAATTTCGAACACTGCTGATGAAATTGAATCATTGGTTGGGTATGTATGTGTTTTTAACATTTCTGACTACTATACACTTGTGTTACTCATTTGTCTCATACTACTATTTATTAGACGGCACTGTCTAACATATAGCTATCATAATTGAGATATGTTGTTATTTATTTCATATTTTTTCCGGCACCTCCACCATATTTAATAGTATAAAGAGTTTAAAATTAAATGCAATTTTTTTTGTTATTCACAAAATAATTATATTTTCACAACTTTTATATAATTATTTAAAATAAAAAAAAAACAAACTAGGTGACATTCACATTTCTGTTTCTATATTTTTAATTAATTGATGCAAAGTATATTTCACTTGCCTATCAAGTCGTTAATTCATGCTGAAACGTGCCTGCAAAAAATAATCTGTGTTTGTCTGCATTGTGGAGTTCTAGTTTATGTAATCACCGAAAGTCACATAATCTGTTTTATATGTGTCTCAAAAATTAAATTATGTACATGCAAATTAACCGAAACCGCATTCGCTTGGTAAACTAAAGTGTCTTAGAATTGTAGAAGTTTCCTACATAAACCTGGCTGTAATAACAATGCAACACCTTCCTTTTATATTCAGATAAAATGAAGTTGTGTAATGTGAGTTACTAAACATTGCAAGTGGAACATATTGAAGTACAGAGACAAGAAACTGAGTAACATGCGTTTGTAGTTTAACCAAAATTATTTCTGAAATTGCCTCTTAATCTTCTTTTCCAGCATGTAATTTGATAACACTTTCGCTTAAATTAGAATTCAAAGCATTGCCAATCTGCATCAACTGCATTTCCATGTAGGTACTAAAATCATAATTAACATGTATGTTCTCATAATTAATCGGGAAATAGAGAGGAGATTGAGAGGGATGTATGAAAACGCAATTCGGTCTTAAATTAGCAATATAACAATTACGGTTGAAATTAACCTTTTTGAAGAAACAAGAATTAAAAACTACGTTCGAAAAGTATGTTGTTATTATGAATTGATTTGAGTGAAAAATAAACTAAAATTAAAACATGTTTTCCCATTCCCCTTGCATGAAGCATATCATTAATACATTGTTTCCATGAACGTGAGTTGGTTTTACTGAAGTGGTTGCGGTTGTTAATGGCGAAGAGACATAACTGATTTACTTACGTTCTTTGAGGAAAAAAAGTGAATATCAACAGATGATCTATTAATTTATATTTATGGTAATACTACAATTTGTACAATTAGTAACATTATTAACAAAATTGGGATATTTATTTACACTTTTTGATACTTTCATGTTATTGTCACCCAATTTATCAGAAACACTTAATTCCATTGTTTCGTTTAACACTGTCATCGCCACAGGTGCTTCAGTACAATTTGTACCTACCATTGTTATCATATAAAACCTTATTAGCAATTACTTTTTTGTTAGCAATGGAATCGGCTGGGTAGGTTTTAGCAATACGCCCAGACTTCCAGGCCTCGTGCCTTTTTTGTGTGAGATCTTCTAGACCCGTATTCGAAAATGAAGTTGTTGACGTTTTTCTAAACACATGGGCTGTATAGGTTTCGGGGTGGTATAAATTCAGATATTTTGCTATCTTACAAGGTATTTCAGTGATTGTATTTTTGCCAATAGGTTGATTATAACATATCCTGTCATTATAACGCGCATAAACAAATGTTCGCTTACAATTTTGGATCGAATATTAGCTTTTTGATGATTTGCAAATAGCAACACGTATTTCTTTCAGAAGCTGTAATTGTAATGTATGCGAATGGCGAATGTGGTAGGTTAGCAATAATTATGTCATTTATTTTCTTTACGTTCATCAGTTTCACTTCTCATATCTCCTGGCCACGACACGTTGCAGCAATATACATACAACACAATACAATACACTACAATATCAGCAATAATTAAACTGCGACAAAATTAAAGCATCACACAATGCTGTTTCAGTTTTCTTATTATATTAAGTTCTATGAGGATACAAAAGTCGTAAAGCAGTGTAAGACCGCTGGATACATTTAGAAATATGAGTTTTAAATCGTAGCTGAGCGTCTACATAGAAACCGAGATTTTGAGTTTCATCCAAGATATTTAGTTTTTCACCATTAATGAAAATCTGAATAGATTCCCTCATAGCACTACTAAAGTTGCCGAACAACAATACCGAGGACTTTTCCGAATTATGTAAGAACTAAATGGTGAGATTTAGAAACGTCGTATAGACTTTGAAGGTCTTTGTTAATCACATCACACAATACTGATACAGCAGTATTCAATTCTTATGCAAAAAAAAAGAATAATCCACTTATCATACACAAGTGTATTATGCGTACATGTGACATCTGCATGATTGGAGAGAAGACATTATGGAGGAAGTATAAATAGTAAATAAAAGAGAATCAAAGATTGAACCCCGTGGACGATAAGTTTATTTTTCATCCCAAGCTGCTGGAATTTATCCGTTAAATATCCCCTAAAAAATATTATAGCGACATAATCAAGTCTAGTATATTCTAAAATCATTAAGAGAAGGCGATGATCTACCATATAGAATGCTTTACTATCAAGTAAAATCAAGATTGTGTTGTTTCCCTGATCAATTGCCGAAATAATGTCATCGACTACTTTAATTAAAGCAGTTTGACAGCTATGGTTAGACCTAAATCCGGATTGGTAAAAGTTATTAGCATCCAAGCATATTCGCAATTGTCTTTCCACTGCTCTTTCGAGATTCTTAGAGAAGGTCGGTAAAATACTGATTGGTCGTCGGTCCTTGATCTTGTGTCCTTAACCACCGAACTAGACCTTAGTCATTCAAGAATCTATTAACATTTTGAGTATTACCCACACCGCTCTGCAGCAAGTCAATATTAAAATCACCAAAACAACTAAATTCATTACACATACGCAAACAAGTTGCAATAGAAGATTGGAATTGGAACCCATTTAAATAATCAGACAAATTTTGTATATTAGCTCGTAGCGTGCATCGACATCTCCGGAAACAAATACAAACAAGCATTTCCGCGTCGCTTCTACAGTAAAAATACTCTAAATTGTGATTAAAAATATTTTTTAATCACAATTAGCAGATCTGATTTTTCAAATTTCGTTTTATTTGTGTTTGTAAACAATTACGGGTATGTGTTACATAGCAACGTTTCATATCTGTCTAATTTTAAATTCAGATGTTGTTCACCACTACTACTTATTAAAATTTCATTTAACTTTTGTGAATTTTATTGTTTGGGGAGTGGGAAAAATATTATAACGACTTCGACAGGTAAAATTTACCAGCCTCGGACTCTATTGCCAGTCCTCGGGTAAGCTCTCGGACGCAACCTTGCTCTAGACAGGTAAATACGAATTACTTACCTGCTTTGTTGGTTAAATATTGAATAGCAAAGACGAGTGAAATAATGTTCTGTAACTGTGTAAATACAAACTTACTAATAACAACTCGATTTGTAATGTAATAGCTTAATAGTTTGATTTTAATGTATTGATTTCAAAACTATCATCACTGTGTACTATAGGCTGTATATGTTGTTAAATAAACTATACAGGCTGTTTGATACGGTTTTAATTCAGTATAATTCAATATACATAATATACATATAAGTATGACAGTAATTATTGTATTCAATATTTTGAATTGACATTTACATCAACAATTTAAAAAATAAAAACATAACAGAGTAACTTGGTTAGTAACGACAGTATATCTGTTCCCTTTTACTACAACGTCCGTTATCTGTTAATATCGTATCTGTTAAATTATATCGAATTCTTCCACGGCCCCAGTCTCTACAATGATGATTTCCAGGTGTTGACCGTGTGGTTAGTGAAATATATGCAGTATGTACAAATAAAAATAGTGCACAAGATATACAATAAAAGAACTCGACGTGTTGTCACTAATGTAAGTGACTTCTGCAGAAGCAAAGAGGGGGAGGGTACCAGAACGTCACGGTAACTAGACGTGTTAACCACGCTAGAGGTGAAAATCTTCTGATAGGTGAGGGGCGTTAGAAGGTCACGATAACTCGACGTGTCAACCACGTCGAGAGACGAAAATTCTCTGACAGGGAAAGGAAATTTTGTAGGGGCACATATACGACAGTGCAGTGGTGCCTATCAGTGAACGCTGGCCGTTGAAGCGGAAAGAACCAGCCTCCAAATGCTAGAGAATTGGTAACCATCATCGTGATTGAGATTCTGATTATGTTTTCTAATCTCGATCGTTTCCCTTATCTTTCGAGGAAAATAGTATAGCGACTTATTTACGACAGATTTCTGATCAAAAAGCAAATTTTGTGACCTGTGTCAAGGAAATGTTCAGCTAAGGCTGAATGCGCTGAAGACCGCGGCTTAACGTATCGTTGATGCTCTTTGATCCTGGTTGGTATTGAGCGTCCGGTTTTCCCAATACGTACTGATTGTGAGAGTATGACGGGAGTCGTTGGCTGTGGGAAGAATGTGAGAGATGTTGTTTAGGGCTTTGAAAGCGATTTTAATGTTCTTACAAAGAATTCTGCCGGTATGATCAATAACGCCGTGAATGTAGGGGAGACCGGTGGTAATTTGATGACTGTTAGTTTCCAGCATCTCGTTAGGGATTCGTGGATGACAGTGCCTGTTTATGACCTTTTGTATATTGTTGGAGCTATATCCATTTTGCAGAAGAGTGGTTTTGACGTGTTCCAACTCTTTGTTGATATTATGGGGCTGGGAAATTGAAAATGTTCGATGAACCAGGGAGCTGATGACTGATTGTTTTTGTGCTGGATGATGATCCGAGTTGACATGAAAATATCGATTCGTATACGCAGGTTTCCTATACCCAGAGTGTCTTAGGTAGCGATTTTGTAAACGAGTAGCCAATACATCTAAAAAGGGTAGGGAACCGTTTGTTTCAATCACCATCCATCCATCCATGAATTTGTTGTCAGAGTGTTGACTGTTAAGAAAATCCAAGAAGGTTGGAAGAGTGTCTTTGCCATGAGGCCAGATGATGAACGTGTCGTTAACATACATCACTAATGTTTTCGGTTTCAGATCAGCGTGTTCTAAAACCGCGATTTCAAAATCTTCCATAAAAATATTAACAATCACCGGGGAAAAGGGGAACCCATAGCGTTCCAGAGGTTTGTTGGTAGAATTTTTCTTGGAAATGGAAAGTAAAATATGTTGAAGTTCCAACTTGGCCTAATCTGGAGATTGCTGGTCTTGAACTAATAATTGATGAATTATAGCGACAGATTCGGTGATAGGCACTTTCGTGAAAAGTGAAGTCATATCGAAACTAACAAAAAGACCCTCAGGCTCGATAGAAATTTCAGAGATGAGTTTGACGAAGTGAGAGGAATTTAGGATGTGAGATGAAGTTTTCTCTGTGTATTTTTTAAGGGTATTAGCGATATATTTGGCTAAGCTGTAGGTGGGAGAATCTATCGTGTTAACCTTAACGTTTATCTGTTCTGTATACTATCTATGCATACATATGTGTATATAGGTTACAAAATCGCTCCTGATTTTTCGAAATTTTCAAAACTATGTAAGATATAAGTAAAATTTACAAAGACACAGTTTTGATATTATTCAGTAACGACTTTACCAAATTTTAACCAATTTCTAAAACTAATTCCGTACGGATTTCAAACTCTACGGCGTAGCCTCCCATTCTAGTTCAAACATTCTGCATAATTTGATATTTAGATAACGGAGTATTTCTATTTAAATTATTTTATTAATACATTCACCTTAAGAAAACATTACTAGTAGCTAAATTTTTAAATTGTGTTAATAGATGTACCGAATCTAATATGCAGATTTCCAGCTAAAGCTAAAGGCTAAACGTTGTCATGTGTATGTTTACCACCACGTAATTTATATAATATGTAGATCAACGTTTAACATTCAATGCAAATTCAATGTTATTGTAAAATAGTGCGCAAAGACTGTACTTACACGAGGCAATACTAATACAATATTTATAAAATTTGATAATTTATGGAATAATTAATTTGTAACATTTATTTAAAAATACAGAACTAATAAATAATTACAACTAATCAATAATCGTAAAAAACCTTATCTACAGCATTGCATTCTGTTTAATTATGCAGGTTTGTTGGGAAATTCCCGAAATAAGTGAAATAAGAAACTAGGTACCTACACATTTTTGATTGTATGCTAAATCCAACAGTGCCCCGATACCAATAATAAATTCCATATTTAAATCGTGAAATATACTGAATACATTAGATAATAATAATGTTTTATTGGAATTGAAACAGTAATGTTAAAAAAATACAACAGTTTCATACAATTTATGCTCTTACTAACTATAAATAAATAACAAGTTCATGTAGTAATTGCTCGTGAGTGTATGAAAGTATTAAAAGTTGTTTCAACCCTATAGATATTTATTTTAAGTATAATTTTACTGTAGGAATTTTGTGCAGTAACTTAGGAGACACTTTTAACTTTTATGAAAACTACATACTTCCTATTATCTAACTGGTTGCTAATGCTCCCATTGATTTTTTGCTCTCTATTTGGTTCTAGAAAAAAATGTTTTATGTTTCAGCAATTACATACCCCGATACTTCACTTTTAAGGTTTAATTATAATTATGAGTTTCATTTCTTGCATAGCTGTGCATGTATCACGCTAACATTTTTCTTCTCAGAAGGAGATTTCGCGAATTTCATGACAAGTAGAATTGCATACAGTTTTGACGACAGTGGTGAATGGCTTACTCCAAATTTGTCCAACATATCCCAATTGCAGCCAACTATAACGCCAAAGTATTGATTACTTTCATTGAACGAGATCTCATCCACCTACAGCCGCCTGTGAAAGGTCACGTACATACATACATCTACATATGTACTTGACGACATGTTTACGCTGCTGTATATGCCTAATTGCAACTTGTTGCCACTGACATGGAATACGAGTATATAATCATAAGATTATCACAATAATACACCCAGAATTCAAACTACATTAAGCTAGGATTTTATAAATGGAGAATTATTGTTAATTTAAGAGAAACTTTATTATAAATGATGAACCTCTCAAAAATTAATTATATTAATTAAGGATGTTGTGTGTTGTAGTTTGACCATTCTTATATTTTGCTATTGCGACTTGTAGAGTTAATGTTGTTGGTTTATATTTATATTCCTTCTACGTAATCAATTATGATATTAATCTCCGCCGGTTCCCTTACAACAATGATATCATAGAGAAATGACATAAAGTCTGATCTGGTGTAATTTTGTCAGCTAAATGTCATCTTTAATTCGTAATACAGGTACATACATACGTAATAATACTG